>JAXRJS010000053.1:835000-982500 GCA_037127375.1 Dione juno
TGCCCCGCCCGGGATATATGTAAATTTTATTGTTTCTAGTAGAAAAATATACATACAATGTGAGAAAGGCGTCACGAAAATCTGTGCTAAAAAGTGGTATCTCCTTATCATTACCATTAGAAAAAAAATATCAACCCAAACCAATATATCAAGAAAGGTAATAAAGCAAAATATAAGCTGCAAAAGTCTCCAGTTGACATTGAGCGAGGTCCAATAAGCGAACAAAATGGGCATTAGGATTAGAAAATGTCCACAAATATATTCTATTGCCTCATACAATTTTGGGGAAAAAATGGCAAATATTCAGAATTTTTAGGATTCTATTGGAATTTCCCTTAATATCGTATTTATTCTAATACCCGCCAAGTAAATGTGAAGGCAGAAGTAAGTATAGTCTGGGCTTACTTAGCTTACATCATTATCCCACAATGGGCATTCCCATTCTGACTGTCAGCACGACGGCTGTGGGCTCGATACGAATCTTTCTCGGATATTTTGTTCATTCATTTATTTATTTAAATCTTTTAAAAAACTTTACTTTGGTCACGGATACACTAGGTATAAGGAAAATATATACTTTCAACTTCTAAGAAAAGATTAGTTTCAATTAAAACCATTTATAAAATGAGTGGCACAGTCGAGTCGTTCCTAATAAATACTAGTGAATACAACGGTTTCGTTTTTAAATGTATAAGCATTTAATATATATATATATATATATATATATATATATATATATATATATATATATATATATATATATATATATATATATATATATATATATATATATATATATATATATATATATATATATATATATATATATATATATATATATATATATATATATATATAATCCGGTTCGTTAGGAGTGAGGATTACACAGGATATACCATTAACTTTTAGCCACGTGTAAGTTTCGATTACACCATAGGAAAGATGAGAAATGTTACGAATATTTATACTGATAACAACGGATGTGCCCAGGTTTAGATGGAAGCTGTGGATGAATTTGAATCCTTAGGTATTTAATACATATTCGTTTCTTTAAAGATAAAGTTTAAAGATAAAGTTCGTCATTGAGTTAATAGGTCGACGGTCGACTTTAAGCCCAACTACTCAATAAGAAGCTTAGTATGTAGGCTCTACTTAACAGTCTCACAAGAAGAACTTCATTAAAACGTATTACAACATTATATATATATATATATATATATATATATATATATATATATATATATATATATATATATATATATATATTTTTAACTTTACGCTTTATTCCGTACATAGCAGGGTAGGCAGAGGAAACCCTAGGAATCAAACTAGTGCTAAAGACACTTTGTTCCCAACTTCCCGCCTTTCTATGCATTGCGTGTAAGTGACATCATCGCCGCGCTTAGTCTTGTTGCCAGAGCGAAGAAAATAGATTAATTCATTCTCCCCAAGTGGAAATCAAACTCACAAACCGTCGCATTTACAAGCACACGTTGTACCTCTGCGGCATGACGGATATTATACAGCTTCACGGTTTATCCCACATGTCGCGAGATAGGCAGAAAAAACCCAGTATAAAGACACCTCGTTCTTCGCTTAGCGCCCGAATTAGTGACATTGCATCTGTCTTGGCGTAACTCAACGCTGTGCTTTGTCTTGCCGTGATGATGAAAACAATTCATTCAGCCGAATGGGCATCGAACCCAATACCATCAGTTTAACAATCAAACACTGCCCTACTGCGTCACAATGGTCTCAATTGTTATTGTACAATTATCAAATGTAGTTCTTCAAATCGCCTAGATCTTATATAAATGGTGTAGGAGCTTTAAACGACCTCGTCGATCTTTACTGATAAATTAGTTATAGTATTGATTTTAAACTAGCGAAGCATACTTTAAATATTTTAGTCGCCGACCGAGCATACAACCTTATATTTTCAAACAAAGTGCACAAATTGATTCAAATTGTTTGTATGTTGATACTATATCTTTATGAAGCTCCAATGCAAGTCACTCTATTATTCACATATCATTCACATTAAAGGATGGATCTGATTAGGTATAATCAATACTGTATTATACCTAATCAGACCGTGGATATAAATATTTCCTCTACCGTCTGGTCCAGCCGTCGTGACGCAGTGGAACATCGTCTAACATTAAATGTGATGTGTTCGAATCCACTTAAGAATTGTTATGCTAATTTTTCCACTCTCGTAGAAGAGAGCTTAGAGTTTCACCACTCAAAATGCCAACTTGCATATAAACATGCATACAAACTAGGGAAAAGTGGAGAATGGAACACTAGTTTCTCTCTGCCTACCCTACTATACGGGGAAAGGCATGCTTTTGCTAGTTCTTCAAATAAAAGTTGAACCCATATACACTTTTTACATAAATAAGACTTTTTTCCAAGTCATTTTGTCAATTATAAAAACTAACAGACCCACTCATTGTCAAATTAATAATAGAAGTCATGTATCATACTAAAAAGGAATGTCCCCCAAAACTCATTTAATTACCTACTGTGCACTGCCATACAATGTCAAGACAATTATGGTATTATGGTTAATAAACCTTTTATTGCTGTATCTACTTTACAAATCAGACTTTGTCCATAATGGAATATTTATCTTGATTAATTTTCTTATTGTTTTCCGTATTATACAAAAATATTAAGCACTTCATTACCCATTTTTAAGTCATTTTGTAAGATTAGTTTGGAAATGTTACACTTTTTTAAGCACATCAAGTATAGAAATAGAATCAGAACCAACCAACGCCTTACTATTTATAGACATTAAATGTATAAAAAATAGGCTAGGTCAGTTAACTTCTTTCTCTATGAACCCTCACTCCTAACGAACCGGATTATATATATATATATATATATATATATATATATATATATATATATATATATATATATATATATATATATATATATATATATATATATATATATATATATATATATATATATATAATCCGGTTCGTTAGGAGTGAGGGTTCATAGAGAAAGAAGTTAACTGACCTAGCCTATTTTTTATACATTTAATGTCTATAAATAGTAAGGCGTTGGTTGGTTCTGATTCTATTTCTATACTTGATGTGCTTAAAAAAGTGTAACATTTCCAAACTAATCTTACAAAATGACTTAAAAATGGGTAATGAAGTGCTTAATATTTTTGTATAATACGGAAAACAATAAGAAAATTAATCAAGATAAATATTCCATTATGGACAAAGTCTGATTTGTAAAGTAGATATAGCAATAAAAGGTTTATTAACCATAATACCATAATTGTCTTGACATTGTATGGCAGTGCACAGTAGGTAATTAAATGAGTTTTGGGGGACATTCCTTTTTAGTATGATACATGACTTCTATTATTAATTTGACAATGAGTGGGTCTGTTAGTTTTTATAATTGACAAAATGACTTGGAAAAATGTCTTATTTATAGTAAAAGTAAAAGTGTATATGGGTTCAACTTTTATTTGAAGAACTAGCAAAAGCATGCCTTTCCCCGTATAGTAGGGTAGGCAGAGAGAAACTAGTGTTCCATTCTCCACTTTTCCCTAGTTTGTATGCATGTTTATATGCAAGTTGGCATTTTGAGTGGTGGAACTCTAAGCACTCTTCTACGAGAGAGGAAAAATTAGCATAACAATTCTTAAGTGGATTCGAACACATCACATTTAATGTTAGACGATATTCCACTGCGTCACGACGGCTGGACCAGACGGTAGAGGAAATATTTATATCCACGGTCTGATTAGGTATAATACAGTATTGATTATACCTAATCAGATCCATCCTTTAATGTGAATGATATGTGAATAATAGAGTGACTTGCATTGGAGCTTCATAAAGATATAGTATCAACATACAAACAATTTGAATCAATTTGTGCACTTTGTTTGAAAATATAAGGTTGTATGCTCGGTCGGCAACTAAAATATTTAAAGTATGCTTCGCTAGTTTAAAATCAATACTATAACTAATTTATCAGTAAAGATCGACGAGGTCGTGTAAAGCTCCTACACCATTTATATCAAGTCTAGGCGATTTGAAGAACTACATTTGATAATTGTACAATAACTATTGAGACCATTGTGACGCAGTAGGGCAGTGTATGATTGTTAAACTGATGGTATTGGGTTCGATGCCCATTCGGCTGAATGAATTGTTTTCATCATCACGGCAAGACAAAGCACAGCGTTGAGTTACGCCAAGACAGATGCAATGTCACTAATTCGGGCGCTAAGCGAAGAACGAGGTGTCTTTATACTGGGTTTTTTCTGCCTATCTCGCGACATGTGGGATAAACCGTGAAGCTGTATAATATCCGTCATGCCGCAGAGGTACAACGTGTGCTTGTAAATGCGACGGTTTGTGAGTTTGATTTCCACTTGGGGAGAATGAATTAATCTATTTTCTTCGCTCTGGCAACAAGACTAAGCGCGGCGATGATGTCACTTAACACGCAATGCTTAGAAAGGCGGGAAGTTGGGAACAAAGTGTCTTTAGCACTAGTTTGATTCCTAGGGTTTCCTCTGCCTACCCTGCTATGTACGGAATAAAGCGTAAAGTTAAAAATATATATATATATATATATATATATATATATATATATATATATATATATATATTATATATATATATATATATATATATATATATATATATATATATATATATATATATATATATATATATATATATATATATATATATATATATATATATATATATATATATATATAATGTTGTAATACGTTTTAATGAAGTTCTTCTTGTGAGACTGTTAAGTAGAGCCTACATACTAAGCTTCTTATTGAGTAGTTGGGCTTAAAGTCGACCGTCGACCTATTAACTCAATGACTTTATCTTTATCTTACAAAAGAAACGAATATGTATTAAATACCTAAGGATTCAAATTCATCCACAGCTTCCATCTAAACCTGGGCACATCCGTTGTTATCAGTATAAATATTCGTAACATTTCTCATCTTTCCTATGGTGTAATCGAAACTTACACGTGGCTAAAAGTTAATGGTATATCCTGTGTATGTATAAAATAGCAATTAGCCAACCCATTACGTTCAGATCCAGTTTTATAGTTCGTTAGCAACTAGTACGGCCCCGTTTGAACTAACTACGAACATATAGGTATATTTTTAATATTCATTTTTAAATTGATGTATTAGAAACTTATGCTATACTCATACAATATATATATATATATATATATATATATATATATATATATATATATATATATATATATATATATATATATATATATATATATATATATATATATATATACAATAGATATTATATTAATTAATTGAGAATGTAATTATTGTTCATTATGAAGCTATTTGGTTGAGAGAACTTATTTAAATTACGGTAGGCAAAGGGTGTGTAACATACACACTTTTTGTCCAATTTTTCACAACTTGCGTGTTAAGTGAGGCGGAACTCAACGTTACCAGAGCGAGGGAAACGAAAATAATTCATTTCCCCCAGTGGGTACTTAACTCATAACCGTCGTTTTTATAGTCAGACGGTTCCACTGAGTCACAACGGTCTCTTTCTCTCTCACTAATGTTTTTTAAAGTTTATCTTATATTTCCAGCTATGAGAAGAATAATGTGATACTCGTGTGTAATGTTTTCACTTATACTGCTAAATTAATGTAATTATTACAGATGAATTCAGACAGGACTGTCCTAGTGTTTTCGACACTAGGTTTTCTCAGAAAGCTTTTGTATTGCAGTGCAAAAATAAAAAAAATCAATTTTATTCCTAATCTTGATAATTATTGATAGCGTTGCATGTTGCAATTATTGTTGCGTGTGGAACAGCTAAATAAAGTCGCAGCCAGCTGACGCAAACCGCTTAATTCAAACGTAATCATGTCCGGCCTATATACACAAATAATAATCTATAAATATTCTTAATTTATACTCACTTTGTTAAGGCTTAGTAAGGGTGTAGCTAAATATAAAGATGGATTTTCGTTGTAAAATAACGTGTACCTACAAATGAGTGCTTGCATAAAATAATGTTTGCACAGCCATATATATATATATATATATATATATATATATATATATATATATATATATATATATATATATATATATATATATATATATATATATATATATATATATATATATATATATAATATATATATATATATATATATATATATACGTAGTGTAGGACGTGCTCCAGCTGGGTGGAGTACGCAACATACGCAAAGTGGCTGGCAGTGGTTGAATGCGAAGCACCTAAGATTGAGCTGAGTGGCGTGCCATTGGAGAGGCCTATGCCCAGTACCCAACTGTGGACGAAGACAGGCTAATGACGATTGTATCTGTTTGTGCAAACACTCAAGCTCATTATACAAATATATCGACTCCATTTTGGTATCCGCTAAAACAACAGGTTATGCTATATTATATATTATATTTAAAAACTATACGGCAACCGTGAAATTCATTCTACATACAGCTATAAATAAATTCAAGTAAACATTACCACGTGTTGTATCGCCTCTTAGCTTTGACACTGCAATTGTCTCTCAAGGTGAAAACAGTTAATGTACGTAACCAACGACTTTGGCAATGATTCAATATAAACCGCCAATGAGACTACATCGCATCTTAATTATTTTTTTTCACACATCTTCCGCATAGAGTAATAGTATAGGCACGAAACCTAGTATTGCGACAGTTCCTTCTCTCTTTTTTACTTAATTACAAAATATTTAGTGATGGAACTTGACAGCTATGGGGTATTATTAGCTATTAAAGTCGTTTAAAATATGTAGGCACCAACTAAGGATGTCTCCGCATCGACTTCAACATCTGCATTTTAATTTTAATCATTTGTAAT
Organism: Dione juno; assembly: GCA_037127375.1. Classification (NCBI taxonomy): domain Eukaryota; kingdom Metazoa; phylum Arthropoda; class Insecta; order Lepidoptera; family Nymphalidae; genus Dione; species Dione juno. The sequence goes on from JAXRJS010000053.1 coordinate 841,918, forward strand.
ACATACACATACAGATGTTATGCAGCTCACTTGACAGAAATCAAATCGGAGGGCAGCGGCTGTGTAAGGCCGATTGGCCTATAAGTATTAAGATTTCGGTGATTAAGAAACTGTGATTTTCTTGTTTTTGTTTAGTATCTGTCCCTAATAACACAGTTATAGTTAATTTAGTTACGATCATCATAATTATGAAAAATTAATACAGTGTTGCCACTGTACATATATTGTTCAGTGCCGTCATTTTTTGCCAAGTGATAGTACAGTCAGCACTCCCACAGCAAGTGAGTATATATATTTTTACCATGAGTAAATTTACTGTTGTGGTGGCACTTACGTCGAAAAATGTGTCACATATTTAGCAAAGAGATAGCATCACTCATGAAGCAAACAACGCAACTGCCACCCAGCGTCCCAAGGGAATATTTTATCTGCAGCGCGGGATTAATTGATTAACTTCTACGAAATAGATTTGAGGATCCATCCTTTCTTTCTTAATAGGTTGTTATTGTTTTTTTTTGCCAGGGAGGCTAGAATATCGAGAAAATAATTATGAAAATGCTCTTTGAGTTTTTAATTTAAGTAAATACCATCATACATTTTTAATGTAATTCTCAATTATCAAATGAGATGTTTTTTTAATTTTATTTCATGAGTAAGGGTCTTTGTTAAGTAACTAAGATCCTTAGAGACTTCCACATCAGTGGAAATTAATCTTCAAAACTCTGCATCCGCAACATCTCTAATACCAACTACCTATAAAGAAAAGATCGTTGTCTCTAACCTTCGGTACTTTTTTATATTAATTATTGTAATTGATATAAACTTTTCCGTACCTATTGCAATCTATAAGTCATTAATATCTAAACAAAATCTCATAATATTTTTGAAGATTTCACGCTTTATATATATTAGGTTAGGTAGACATAATTTATGTACGAACATTAATTTCTTTTCATGATGTAATTAAGCGTTATTTCTGTATGTATTTATTTTGTCAAGTTGGCAACCTCTTATAAATATTTATGGTATATACACATAATTACAGGCTATACATATAATTACAGGCTTTTAAATAAGACCTCAACATAGAAAGATCGATTAAAATACTTTACTAAACAAAACAAAAAAAAAATATAATATCAATCTAAATAAATCTACTATAGGCACTTGCCCCAACATGCTCAACTTTCAGTTAAGCAAATCAATGTGCTATGATCAATGGCTTCAAATATATTTTTACCATCATGTTTTATTCTACATAAAGTTCAGCAGACAGAGATAAAAATTCGCGACATTGCATAATTGACGTGTTGACAAATTTCCGCCCAAACTCGAGACATGACATATTGACAGGTTTGAGTGGCAGCACTCAATGCCGCGCTGTCTTGGCAGAATAGGGCAAAAAAAAACTATTTTCTCCAAGGATCGAAGCCACAGACATGGAGTCTTACAGTCAGTCAGTCAGTCAGTCCAAGTATTTTTTTTATAACCAAGATATTGAACATTATTGTCGGGTGGAGTTATTTAATATGAAATTTCAACTATATTCAGGCATTTTGAAATACGAAACACAATTTACTGCACAGGTTTACAGAGTATATGTTTTTACTTTTATTGAATTTTAACTTTTTAATGGTACGATTGCTCTAGTGGTTTGTTAGTCTATATCTATATAATTCCTGTCTGTACATGTTAGATATATCAAAAAACTATTATTGGAGGATGTATATATTAATACTTATCAATATAATAGAAACCAAACAATGATTTAGATTTTTTTTGCGTTTTTGATTTTTAGCGTTTGTGCACGCTATACTGAGAAACGGCGGATTTAAATGCAGGGTTCAGTTATGTTAAACCTCACTTAATTTGGCGTTTGTTTTATTTAAATCGGTTCATAAATAAAAAAGGTATATAAATTTAAAGTATTTTGTTAAGCAAAATTTGCTGAATGAAACTTTAAAGATCTAAAAGAAACAAACTAAGGCAAATAAGTCTTGAAGAAACTGCAGTCACTCATGCACTCAGTAGAATGATTATGTGATACAGTGTGAAGCTTTAAAATACATAAGAATATGGGCATTGTATGAAATTTCATTTCCTTATGTGATTTTTGTTTGTCCACAGAGGAGGAAGGCACAGAGCTCGAACTAGAAGCGCTGTACAGGAGATACTGTGTACGGCTCAAACATGCTTTGTTTGTGTCAGCTCTGTGCGTCACATTGCTCTGTAGCGTGGTGCTACTGTGTGCTGTGTGCGTACTACATGCTCATGTAAGTAAATGTAATAAATTTTAGTTGTATATTAAAATACATACACATACACATAAATACATATATATATATATATATATATATATATATATATATATATATATATATATATATATATATATATATATATATACTATATATATATATATATATATATATATATATATACATATATATATATATATAGAGGCCATCGTAGCGCAATAAGTTTGACTGTAAGTATAATTATATATATTGTGGAACGTTTATGCTTATAGTTTTCATATGGTTTTCATTCCCCTGCTCTTGTAAGAAAAGCGCCTTGAATTCCGATACTCTAAACGCAATATACGAAATAAATAGGAAAGTAGAGAAAAGAGGTCTTTCAACACTAGGTTACAGGAGATACTTAAAGACAAAAAGGCTTTACTCGTCTCTCGTTTTATTTGACGGAGATATTCGATGGTGGATTTATTTAGCTAAAGTATGAAAATTAATTGTTTTTGGCTTAGTTAAGCTATATATATCAGAGAAGGTAGACGAGAGAGAGACGGAGAGTCTCAGTGATTTTTTGCATTTTAATTTGTAACACAAGGTTAAGTTGTTAAGATACTTCGTTTTAAATATTTTAATAATGAATAGGTGAACTATAAATATACGTACGTAAAATTTAAAAAAAATTAAAAAGTTTTAAAATTTTAATTGGCAGAAAGTCTAAAATAAAGTTGTATATTGTAATAAATAGAAATATATCTAAAATTGCTTTACTTATTTTTAATAAAGGCCAATTACCGATTTTTATGTTTTACATCAAAATCAGAAAAAATCATCCCAATCAAAATCGTTGCATTTTAATCGCTAGTAGCTTTATTATTACCTCTATAAGCTCTAATAAAAAAATAATCAACGCTTTCTATATTAAGAAAATTATTTTTATTTTATTTTAAAGATATTTCGTTCTTTCTATAATTATCATATAATTATAGAACTATCTTATTATTACTGAAGGTCGAATTAAATGTTAGTTAGGTCGAATTAAATGCCCTAGTGGATATGGTCCTTTAGGGAGCTATTTATGTGTAAAATATAAAAATATCATAGTTCAGAGTGTGCTTTGTCAAGTTCGTCTGATATTTCGGTCTGGTCTGATCCGACCCTAGATACTTAAGTCGCAGCTTTCATTCTTTCATCCAAATCATAAAAGTAGACATTTCCTTTCTTGAGCTTTTCCCATAAATGGGATTTGGAGGTCAAATGGCAATCGCTTTACAAAAAACCAATTTAATTTGCCACCACAAGTAAAAAAAGAAAACTAGTTAGTGCAGATAGTGCGTCGCCATTATTATAAAATATAATAAAACTAATGTGCAGATAGATATAATAGTTTTTTTTATATTAATACTAAATTAAAAATGTGTATTAATTCTATATCAAAAGTAATATATTTAATGTTGATTATAAGAAAACCAAATAATTATAAGTTAAAAGGGATACAGACTAAGTGTCTGTAGTAGTTTAAAATATAAATACCTAAAGAATAAAATAAATAAAGAATATCTTTTCTATCCTTAGTGTGGATTAACATTTTAAAAATATTAAAAAATCATTTAAATAGTGTTATAACCTATTTCAGTAAAAAACGTCCTCGAGCGGTAATAACCTTCAATCATTTATTGAATTACCATAATTTTTATAATTTGTTGAAGTTAAATATTGTAGTGCTTAAACATAAACGCTAATACTACTATCGCGCATGTAGCAGACAGAGTATGCAGAGGAAACCTAGTGTTAAGACACTCCGTTCTCCGTTTTCTGCTTTTAGAGCATTGCGTGTGGAGTGATGGAACTCAATGCCGCCTCATGGGGGGGGGTCGAACCCACAAGCGTCAATTTTACTATTATTATTATCATTTGTAAATTTCCCGGTCATTAACATTTTAATGGACTTATTAATTAGTAATTTTTATTTTAAAATACATAATATTTTCCCATTGTATACTAAATATTTGGTCTCCATATTCCCTATGTAAACGCATTATGGCAGCAGAGGAAGTTGTCTCTTGACCTATGACAGTAATCTTATCAACAATATAATTGTGTTACCCCGAAGGCTAATCTAATGGGATCGCATACATTACCTTCGATAAGCTTTAAGCTTTACTATGCTTAGATATATCTGTTAGTGGAATTATTGGAAGTTGTAAACTTTACACTGCTATATGTTGGAGTTCTTCTAGCGGGTACTAAGCGCGGCGTTGTGAGCTGCCTTCTAATACATACTGATTTTTTTAGATTAACTTTTTTAGATTAAGACAATCCAAATTTTATTTTTGTTGTTAGTTTTATTGTTTATAACAATATTGTATTATTATAAACCAGTGTAAATAAAGCGTTTATACATAGAGTTTATAGATTTTAACTATTATTTTTCACTCTTGTATTGTATTTTAAATACTAAATCCGGCTTCACATTTTCATCCGTGTAGCAGCGTAGACTTAAAGCTTATCAAATGAAAAGCTTTCGTAAGCTGATATTTTACTTAGTGTGTTCCTAAATTTTAAGTCGAAAGTTCGAAATCGAAATGGCGTAATTTTTTTAATCATTACCTTAATTAGCAATACAATAAATTATATATTAGCGAGTTGAGATCGGGTCTGGAGGATTCATTTTCACATTCATTTTTCATTTTCTAGAGGATTCATTGGAGGATCACATTTTCCCTCAGTCGCAATTGGTTCCTAATGTCTTATTAAATGGTGGCGAATCTTATTGAAAAATCAATACCTAACAACGTAATAAGCTGCATAAAGCATATAAGAATTTCGACGCAGCATGAGGAATAACTCATAGCTTAGTGGTCAGAGCGTTTGATCGGTTTCCACGAGGCGCGGGTTCTTACCCCGCTGCGTTAAATCTTTTAAATTTTCTTTAATTGGTAGTCTTTTTTCTATCCATAGTGTGTAACCAATACCTTGTGAAATAAAGTAAAATATATATATATATATATATATATATATATATATATATATATATATATATATATATATATATATATATATATATATATATATATATATATATATATATATATATATGTATATATACTGATCTTGTAACAATTTTCATATAAAATAAATATTTACAGTATAAACTGTAAAACGTCGGTAAGCCGAGCAAAGCTGTCTCTTATCGGTTGCGTCCACGCTACAAATATGAGTTTAGCTAGATTGTATGAAGTAACAAGTTATTTTATAATACGATTTTCTTGTTCTGTTGTTTGAGATAAGCTTTATACTTAAAATAATATATATATTCAAAACAATTTATATTTTTATAAAAGAAATATATTTATTTTTATAATACTTACATGTTTATAAGAGTTTTATAAGAGCTCCTTTTTGCTCCTTAATTTTGATATGTAGCGTGTTATGCAGTAGAGAGTTATGCCTAGCTGTGTCCATCTCACATTAATAATAATTTGAATAGTTAAATGCAATGACAAAGTGGGTCAAACTGTGAACGCGATAGTCGTGGTTTCGATACTCATGTCAGGGAATGAATTATTTTGATTTTGTTGCTCTGGTAAGAGAGTGCTGCGTTAAGGTAAAACTAGGAGGAGCTGAGTACCTTTATTTATAAAAACATTATATTTAATACATATAAACATTTCGCAGTAGTGTGTATTGAACCTATAATTATCGCGTATGCAGTCGGATACTTCCACTATGCTACGATGACGTTGGTCTGTATATATACTATAGTGTAAATTATGTGAATAAAACCCAATTTGTATATAACAAAACAAATCCAAATTCTTTATATATTACGAAACTCTACCGGTATATAATTTTTTATGAAAATAATTGTTAGACAATTCAAGGTCACAATGACAAATGTTGATTATTATCTTATATTGTGTTTGTCAAGTCCATTGGAATCATATGCAGCTTAAATAGTAAATTAATCACATATTAAAGCTTAAGTTAAAGCTTCGTGCAGTTGGTATAAAAGCTTCTATACTATACTGTACAGTATATGAACTATACTTTGACTGTATATAATTCGGTCGCTTTGAGCCAAATGAACTATTTGAAGTAGCGTTAGCTACAAACAGAACTTTTACATTAATAATTTTGAGAGTTAATTTTCAGTTTTTATTATTCAATATTTTTGTTAGATTTGCATAATTTAGTGACACATCATCTGATGTGATGCATTCTGTTTCTGTTATTTTAAATTTATTCAATATTATATTATCATTTTTACTTAAACAGATAATAACAAAAATTGCGTCGATTGAGGATTGGGGACCCACAATCATCATGGCCACTTATATACGTGGATAGTATATAAGTGAGTAAGGAGTAGATAAGACTTAAGTGAAATTGTAAACTAGGATATGATTTTTTAATAATATATAAAGATCTCTAACTCAAGATAATATTTTCAAACTATTGAATTTCATATTAAGTTCTAGTGAGAAACGTGCAGAAGTTAGTTATTATACTACGATTATTATAATAATGCTTTACACCTTATTAGTTTCTCCAAAGTTATAGAGTTCTGTGAATACAGAATATTATAAATAGGCCGTTGTGGGGCAGTGGGACGACGTTGCAGGTTTGATTCGGACTGGAGAAAATTAATTTATTTAAAATCTCCACTCGAGAAAATTTATTAATTTTATTTGCACGCTCTGGTAAGACAAAAAATTATACAATAGCTTAGAAATTGGTTAAAATTTGTGAACGTGAAGACCAAGATTATCATTTTTCATGATCGATACATACAGAAAATAGGGAACTTTTAGATCAAACTATACATATTATAGAATAAATACTTTTCGAATAACTTAGATAACTATATTTGGAGTGTTATTTTTTAGTTAGTGATATTTTTTTGAAAGCGTCATATCAACATATTTTTTTCATGCTATGCCAATTATCTATCACATTTAAAATTTTTGTACATGAATTATAGGGTGTTTCATCAAAATGAAGCTTACTGACTCACGACAAATTAGCCATCTAGCATTTTCTTAGTTTCACGATTTTTCTCTCGTAGTATTAGGTACCTATAGGTAGAGAGAATCTCTTAGAAGTTTTAAGAGCTAAATCACACCGTTCTCTGCTTTCCGCCGAATTGCAAATTGCATATTGCAACGCGGAACAGCGTCATCGTATTTTGTAATTACTAGATCGGAAAAATGAGTGGAGATCAAACTCACAACCGTCATGTTGCAGTTATACATATAACTCGACATATATTTGTTTACATAGATAAAAAACTAACTAACCAATTATTTATTGTTTATTTTACCGTTTTGAAAGGCGTAGGCGTAGATTTCAAGTATGCGTAGTTTTCACATAATTTCACATAAACTTTTAGAATAAAAGTTTTAATTAGTATGTAGCTGATTCGAAACATTGTTTATGTAGAATAATTATTATGTAAGGACTATTATTGGAAATTGGAATATTGATTATTACTGTAGTATACAAGTATTTTAAAATTTACTGTAAATTACTGCTATTAAAATTAATTTGCATGACCTCAGGAATAATTAGAAGCCCTCTACGGTCATTCTTATTATTATTATTTACTTAGTGTTACAACACTTCGTTCTCCACTGTTGAGTGCTGGAACTAAACGTTGCACCTTGTCTTGTTACCAGAGCGAGGAAAATTAAAATTAATCACACTCCTAGAGTGTCGTAACCCGTCGCGTTTGCAGTGTTCCTCTGCGCTACAACTGTTGCCATTCAAGAAACAATAGTTATTTTTTGTGAAATCTTGTATAAAGTGATAAATCACTCTATACAATATTAGACTTTGATCGTTTGTGATATCTCACCAAAGGTTGGAGCTCAAAATATATTAAAAATATAGTTTTTTTGAGTACTTTCACTGCGTAACAGGCCGAAGTAGGCCCGCCGCGGTGCTTAAAAAATTAGAAACATTATACTATAAGTCTAAATTGGTGAATAAGTTAGCTAAGAAAGGTTTATTTGCTAGTATCAACTTGAACAAATACTAAGTAACCTGTTCCAGTTGATTCAAATTTAGTTTTAAATTTACTGAATTTACTAAGTTTGACTGATCTTTACGTATTCTACGTATAAAATAAAACTTATAAAGAGTAGGTATTTATTTGTTCTTAATAATGAGTATGTGTCAGATCACACAGAATTAAAAAAAAACACTTTATAAAAAAGTTCAATAATTTTAATTTAGGGAGATGAGCGCTAAATGCATATTTTGTACGTAACACTACAAATAACCTTGATTGTACCCAAATAACAAAAAAACATATTTAAACATATTGCGAAAGGATCTACCAAAGTCTTACGTTGCGCATCTTAAACAAGGATTAACTAAAATAATAGAAGTATGTTTTTTTTGCTACTTGTTTTATTTCATATTATTTGTGTCCGCCCCACATTAGCAAGAATATTTCCTAGTGCGGATCGGGCCGTTATCGACCCGTCAATTACCCTAGTTTATTTCTAATTTCGTCTTTGGTAGATCCAAGGGTGAATCAAACATAAAAGTGTCGGGTTCAAGGTATTTCTAACAATATGCAAAAGAACTAATTGCATTGTGTATTCGCACAATTATAGCATTTTTATCTACCCTAGTGCTGGCGTGTCGGAAAAGGCCTGTCCCGCAGTGGCCGAAAGATCATGGGCATTTTGGCATTTCGACCCGCCACCGCACCAGATGACGATTCATGATTTTAAGTGCCGTTATGAAGCTGTATAACTTTTCAACATGCATCAACTTATGTGTCAAAGCTATTTTTATTCTAATATCCTTGTATGGTACAATCGTAATCGATTTTAAATGAGTTTTATTCGGTTAGTTAGAATGTAGAGAATTTGTTACAATGTGAGCAACAAATGAGTTTTTTTATTTCTAATAAATTAAAGTGTACCCTTTACTTCGATTTATTTTGATGAATGATTTAAATAGACGAAGTAGAAATACGAAAACTTATTACAACTTTGGTTTGATTATGGTTAGTTTGAATAGATATTTGTGTTACTAAGTGTAAGTAGACTGACACAAGACACGGGAAATATTGATATTTAAATTGTCTGGCAAAATAAGTATCGTAATCTTCGGTTCCGTCTTCGTTCGGTTCGGTCTTTCAAATCGGTTGGGGAAGCCGGAAAATGGAAAGTCTTGAAAACTTGGAACATTGTTCCCCAGGACTTAATTCTCAATGCCAGTCTTCTATGTGCACGTTTTATATTTCGTTAATTTTACTGTAAACAACAGAACAAAACCTTGAATAACCCAACAATTTGATGAAAATAAAAAAAATATACGTACCACAAAAATTAAGCATTATTAATCGTTTGAGAGATAAGAACAAAACGCGGGTGTGTCGGCTTTGAAATCTGCAAACAACACAGGTCGTGCTGAAAATAAATTATCTTACCTATTATATATATTACACAAAAACTCAATTTTAAAAACTTTGGGCATTTTTTTTTGTTTGAAATAGATAAAGTATTTATATCTTTTTGCTTTTATAATGAAATTTTTTTTTTTTATTTTTTTCCACGATGGTATCCTGATAACTTCTCATCATACTTAATATGTATAAAGCTAAAAAGTTTATTCGGTTAAATACGCTTATCTTTCTCTAATCGTTTCCTAAGACACTCAGATTATGTCATGTCATTTCACATGTGTAACAGCTCCTAGTTATTTTAATTTAACAATGGAGTGAACCTTATAAATTAAATTATTTGTAATAATCTACAAACAATTTAGCATACGAAAATAGCAATATAAAATTGGATGAAAATAAAATTTTAAAATCTTCTTGTCAATGTCAATCTGTCCTTACAACGATGGAAAAGGTTGTGGCAATTTGCTAAACAGTGACAAGTGTGAGCTAAGCTTGCAGCTAGAGCTTGCAGCTATAGCTGCAAGCTTACCTCGAGGCGTAGCTTTTGTGATCTTGTGAGAGTGAAAGCTACCGAAACTGACAAAGAAATTCAAAATATTATATATATACTACATATACAGTATCTTGTATGGAAATCCAACTAACAATCATTAGTGTATATGCAAGTGCTTTTTAATTATGCTTTGATAGAGTCATAGATAAAAAGTTATAATTTTACACAATTAGCTTATCTAATTATTCAATTAGTAAGTTTTTTTAGTAATTCAGTTGGTAAGAGAATTCTCTCTGACTAATAAATTTATCATTTTTAATAAAACAAAAAATTAATTATTTTCTTATTCTTCATAAGCTAACTTAAAGGTATTCATAATTTAAAGGTACCAAAATACGTTATTTGTGTTGTACACCGGTCAAAGTCGTAATGATTTGAAAAAAACGCGCAGTGTTCAGTTCCGCCTTGTGGGTTCTTATTCGTTTAGGGGGAATGAAGTAACAAGACAATGCGCGGTGTTGAGCTTGACCTCGAAAGATGGAAAGTGGGGAAAGGAGTATCTTAATATTAGGTTTCCTCTGCGTACCCTGCTATGTGAGGGATACAGCGTGAAACATCAAGAAATAATAAGTACATTAACTACAAAAAATATACTAATGATAGAATTACTAATTGTACAGCCAGTTGCATTGATAATATTTTTACAAATGCTGTACCGACACATAAGTCTATAATTAATATATTCACATCAGATCATTGTGGACAGTTGGCTTCATTTAACTTTGGGGTAAGTAAAATCAATAAGAGGCAAAAAATTATTTGTATACCGATGACAACTAATCGTATAGAAAGAAAGGTTTAGAAGTAAAATAATAGCAAAACTTAATAACTTAAAATATAATAATAATAAACCCAACTTGTTATATGGGAAATTTTTCGATATCATTAAAATTTTTTAAAAATGAGTTCAATGCTGTATTTACTTCTAAAACAATTAATTCTGGGGGTTTCTTGTCATTTAATTATTGGGCGACTGTGGGAATTCATAAGATCTACTCAAAGGTTATATGATCTCTATAGTGAAAAAACATATAACCACAATGAATCATTTATTGATTATGTTAGAGCTTATTCTAAATTATTTAAAAAAGTATGTTCCATGGAAAAATCTTTACATATTAAAAATAAAATAAAAACTCTGTTGATAAAATTAAAATGACATGGAATATAATAAATTGTGAGACTGGAAAGGCTAAGAATCGCAACAACGAATTTAGATTAAAAATTGACAGCTGTGATGAAGAAGTTGCATGTATTTTTGAAAAATTCTTTGCTGATATTCTAGTTTTCACAACAAAAACTCTTATATCTTCTACAACTGCCGCTGAATCATTACTTAAGGAGAGCGTACAAAAATGTAATATAGATTTTAAATTAAAATCAGTCAGCTCAAGAGATATTGCTAAAACATTTAAGTCCCTAGATATTAAGAAAACCACAGATCTATGGGGTATCTCAGTAAAACTAATTAGTAAAATTAAATCAGGTAGTACATCAGATCCCAATAATTTTCGACCAATATCAGTGCTGGGCAGCACTGATATTGGTCGAAAATTATTGGGTATGCATTAAGTAAAATTTTTGAAAAAATAATATTACATTTAAACCAAACCATTAAACCAAATTTTACATCATTTTAATTTACATAATCTCATGCATAAGAAACAGTATGGCTTTACTGATGCTGGAATAGCTCTCATAAAGAGTATATGTGAGGCTTGGGAGGAATCGCAGGATGCTCTTGGCATGTTCTGTGACCTGTCCAAAGCATTTGATTGTGTACAGCATACTACATTGGTCATGAAGCTTCACCATTACGGCATAAGAAGACGTGCACTCGATCTTCTGACCTCTTATTTAGCTAATAGGGTTCAGAGGGTTGATGTGAATGGCAGGAAATCTCCAGGGTCATTAGTCAGTATGGGAGTCCCACAGGGGTCTATTCTTGGTCTTTTCCTCTTTTTAATATACATAAACTAACCATATTTCGACTTACTTAGACTTACCATATTTAGTTAGAAGGAGTTATGAGATAGTATTGTTTGCTGATGATACTTCATTAATTTTTAAAATGAAAAGACAACAACATATAATTGACGATGTAAACAATGCGCTCTCGAAAGTAGTACATTGGTTTAGTGCTAACAACCTACTATTACATAGTACAAAAACGAATATGTATATATATATATATATATATATATATATATATATATATATATATATATATATATATATATATATATATATATATATATATATGTATAATAAATTCCAAATCAAATAATTTTATTCAAAGTAAGAATACATGATTCATTTTTTGAACGTCAAATACATTACCACCGGTTCACTAAAGTTAATGCCTCAGACCTGAGAAGAACCGGCGCAGGAAACTCAGCGGGACTTATTTTTTTTTCTTATATAGCGAGTATTTCATTCCCAAGGTAAGGTCATTTACAAAATCATTAATCAGGTAACCTTTAACACACAAACGTCGTTTCACTATTTTTTTAAATTGTGATATAGAACATTCTCGGACGTTTTCTAGGATCTTATTGTAAAAGCGTACACTCTGTCCCATGAAGAAATTGCGGACTCGGTGCAATCGAGTCATATGCGCGGTAAGTTTCAACCTAGTTCTAGTATTAATATTGTGTACATCGCCAATTTTAGTAAAATCATTAATATTTTTTTTACATATAAAACATTTTCGAGGATATATTGACACGCAACTGTCAATATATTAATTTCCTTAAATTTGTCTCTTAAAGATTCTTTAGGGCTTAAGTTATAGATTGAGCGAACAGCTTGCTTCTGCAGGACAAAAACTGTATTGACCGCGGCTACATTACCCCAAAGTATAATGCCATAAGACATAATACTATGAAAGTAGCCAAAGTAAACAAGGCGAGCCGTTTCTACGTCAGTTAACGATCTAATTTTCTTAACCGCAAAAGCTGCTGAGCTCAGTGTATTCGCCAATCCACCAATATGATGCCCCCACTGTAACTTAGAGTCGATGGTGACACCAAGAAATACCGTAGAATCAACTCACGAACATCATCTCACGAAATGGTTAAATGCGAGACTATAATAAAAATCAAGAGTAGTATCGAATAAATAAATTCACAAAACTAGTTCGATTCAATGAAAAATTTATATTACAACATTAATTAGGTTTTGGGGTTAAAAATTGAGCTTCCAATTATATTTAGTTAAAAAAAATTTGAATGGTTCAATTGTATAGTGACTTAATTAGGGCTGCACTACGGAGCATTGTTTATAAAATATTATTAGGATGTACTATAAATATTACCGTATAATGTTATGGAAACAATCATTCATTATTTGTATATAGGATATTACTATTAGAGGCAGTTGGTTTGAATCCCATTTGGGGGAATAAAAATTTTCAATTTTCCGCTCTGGCATGTGAATTTTTCGAAGCCGAGCGAAAAGTTAAAAATGTTTTTTTATTGATGCGAAGCTCTAGAGAGAGAGAGAGAGAGAGCAATATAAGAAAACGTACATTTATTTACTATTTAAATTTTAAACAGGTCAGAACAGAAAATCCAGATAACTATTTGAATAATAGTCGTTCGTTACCAAGGACACGACGCTCATGGACATGGTACTATGAAAATGTTGTTTTTTCATGGAATAGGAGTAAAACTTATCAAGCAAATCGGTCAGCAATGGCTCAATAGTGTTGCACGATTTTGTAAGAAGCCTAATATATACTATGCTAAGCAATTCAAGACATTAAATTGATACTGTTGTGCAACGAAACCCTGTGCCTCGATACATTACATAAGCAAAAGAGAGAAATTCATTTAAAAATATTAACAGATTTTCATCATTTATCGTGAACTAGGGGTATCCGCCCCACACTCGCCAAAACGATAACAAAGCACTTACGATAACGCTTAATTATAAACAATAATCTTGATTCCACACCGCTGTAAACATTATACTCAGTCATACAACATTTTATTTTTATATAATAGATAGAGATTGATATGTTATGTTTAAGATCACCATATTTAAATCATACGACTTTAATTCATTTACTACTACTAAGCTGTTGTTGGCGGAAGCTTAATTACAGGAAATGGTTAAAAAGCCAACAACAAAAATCGGAATTTCTACCTGCAATACAACATTTACATATATTGATTACCATTGCAAGTATCGCTTACCTGATTAAATGTAACCTTCTGTAACCTTCTTAACTAATACAGTTTTTATATAATATATACAATAGTTAGTAACTTTCGTCGTGGCTCAGCGGCACACCTCTGGCTGTAAATACGACGGGAATGGGTTCGATTAACACTCGGGGAATGAATTATTTAATTTACTCGCTCTGTTTAGAAAAAAGCGCGGCTCTTAGTTCCGTCATTCAGCTTACAATGTCTAGAAAATTAGGAACGAAGTATACTAGGTCTACTATTCTCGCATTCTTAGATAGTAAACGTGAAGCTGACAACTTTGATTTGATATAATAACATAACATGAGGTTAAAACAATCTAGTGAAACAACATTCCAGTCTCCACTTTTCTCTTATCCCCAAGGCATTGCGCGATAGGCGGCTAAACTTAATGGCTGTGGAAATTTTCATTTTCATTTTCATTGAGTTTTCCTTTCATTATCATTGATTTTAAATCCATTTTTCAACTGAGTATAAAAGGGGCAACTCGCTCGATAGAGCAACTATGTAATATGGGTGTGAACCTCAATATGGGACATGGGAGCATGACAGTTAAATGGACAGGTCATTTAACTGCCATGTATGCACATTCATCGATATTCAGTGGCTCAGTAGATAATTTTGGAATTTGGTTTCTTGAAATAAAAATCTTTTACCCACTTTTGGTTGATTATATATAAATTATTTTATTAATATCTCCTCGGTTGTAAGGCAAAGGCAATCCTGGTATCCTCACAATTAGCATGCAAAGTCCCAATGAACTGTAGGTCTTAACAATAGGTTATCTCTGCCTGCTACGCTACGTCATGTACATTTATAAAAAGCTACACGGGAAATAAGCGTGGTACTATATTTTAAGATGACATCAGAATTATAGGGCACAGTAATCATTTTTATTTCTAGTTAAATCAATTATCACCAATTTACTTTCAGTTTCTTTCACTTTTAATTCATTTTAAATACATACATACCTTCACACATTGTCCCTAGCGGGGGAGCCAAATAGAACGGAGCGCCAGACGCTACAGTCTCTACGTACCTCGTTCGCCTCGTCCACTGTAATTGACCTCCTCATACATTTCCTGCGGGGGATCCTCATGATTTTTACGTGACCTTCGATACTGTGTTCTCAAATGTCAACCGTGTTAAATTTCTTTATATATGCACTTAAAAAATAAGTAAAATTCTGTAAAATATTTTCAGCATATAAATTCCATTGATATGGAAGAAGAACAAGAAAATTTTAATCGATATTCTCATAATGTGCTACCCGAAACCATGACACTTTAATGAGATTCAGACATTAATGCTATATCTGAAATAATTGCAGCAACTATCTATATTATTTAAACATAACTTTTGTTTCAGACACTGCCATCTCAAGTAACAGCGATATCAACGTTATCAGTCATAATATTCGTGGTGGCAATCGTTCTAGCCATGGCCTTACTACCTGCCGCAGCTGAATGGGAAGCACTTGCGCTATCCGGATCCGTATTAGTTACGATTTGCCTCGGGACTGGAACTTTGATGGCCACACATCATGCACCTCTGCCGTTATTTGCTTTGATATTGGTAAGTATTGATATACATTTCAATATTCCACCATACGAAGCCGTCAGTCTGTAAATGCGACGGTCGTGGGTTGAATTCAGATTACAGATAATGAATTATTTTCATATCCTCTCTATCCTCTACTTCGGAAAGACAAAGCATCGAGTTCCGCCACTCAACACTATTTGTCTCTTTGGGCGGAAGGCACTCGCGTGCCTATCCACTAAATTCTTATATAAAAATATTAACTATTAACTTCTACATCCTGCTGACGAAAGCAGATACATGGAAATAAGTAAGCAAATATACATTTATTTATTATATACATAAAGTACATATTACCTTATTTAAAACTAACGATATGGTTTGATTTCGTCATTTATTTGTAGCATACTTCTAGTGACTTCTAATATGAACATTTTAATACCTTAAGATACATTATCTTTATTTCAAGCCTTGCTTAACGAAACAAAGTAAGTGAGGCTTACAATAATAAAACTTTTAAAACTGCATTGAAATCGGTTCAATCGTTTCTGAGATTAGCACAGAGACAAACAGACATAAGTTTCAAAAATCATAATTTTGGGTTCTATCGCATTTATAAACGACCTTAATATATGTTTTTATATGTATATCTTCCACGTACAGATACCATGGTCAACTGAGTGAAATATCACATAGTACATTTTACCCACCTCGTATTATAAGATAAAAAAGTTTATGACAAAATTAGAAGTAAGTATTCTCTATGTTAATATATTTTTATAATTCGTCACAATCAAGTGTTTTGTTATTCACAATATTATTCCTTTGACACAATTCCTATAGTTTCCAAATTAATTTCGATACTAAATGCTAATTTAAAATTAATTTGGAAGGAATTTAAACACTGCCTTCATTAGCATAATATTTGAGTTACCCTTGAACCAGCTAGTAAACACCCCACCAAGATAAATTTACTAAAAGCCTCTACGACAGCTTTGTAAGATGAATGACCATGGGGTAAGTGAATATCATAATTATAATCTAACTATTAACACCTTTAGAGCCTTGGTAATGATATGGGCTTAGCCTATGAATATTAATTTCTATTGTTATTCTATACAACTTTAAAGTGTCTTACTCTTAAGGATTACAAGATAAACTATACGTTTTTATCTTTGGTTAAAGCGCTTCAACGTGTACGACAAAAGATAAAGATTATTAAATAGCTTCTTCACCATACTTCTCGTATATAGCAGATAGAGACAGATGGTAGACAGAGGGTACCTAGTGTTAAGACACTCCGTTCTCCACTTTACGCCCAATTTTGACACATCGCGTGTTAACTTGTATGGCAGAACTCACCGCCGCGCTTTGTCTTGTTACCAGAACGAGGAAATGAAATAATTCATTCAGCACTCATGGGTTACTTTTACACTCAGACGAGGGATGACGTAAAAGGGTTTTTACGCTGTGCCGCTATGTACGAATGAATTATTTACCGTGTTTATTTATACATATAAATAAACACATATTTATCACGCTTTATCCCGCACATAGCAAGGTAGACAGAGAGAACCGTAGATTGAAGGAACCTAGTGTTAAGACACTCCGTTCCCCGGCTTTTTACCTTTCAAGGGATTGGGTGTTGAGAGGCGGAAATCAACGCCGCGCTTTTGCCTTGTTGCCAGGCTGCAGAGGCTGTGCCTCTACGCCACGATGGTCCTGTATTTATACTGTTTTTATTTATTTCTCTACAAATTAATCTACATTATCTACAATAAATATGTAATAAGATTGGCTTTCATTTGTGGCTTCATCTCCGATGTAAATAGGAAAGTAAAAATTGTTCTTATGACAAATTCTTATGACGCGGGTACTATAGGCTATATTAAAACGATTGACATGATATAGCCGACAGTCCTCGCTATACAGACTATCACAAATAAAAAAATCACTCCTTCAAACACATTTTTCAAGTTGATGATAATAAAAAAGTAATAAGTAATAAAACAAATTTACGGCAAAAATTACCAGATAAGACCGATAAGATTCACAGTTATAATATACACAATAAATGCTTACAATTACATTTTATTTTAAAGCCTTCATCTGTATCTGGAATATAATATATATATATATATATATATATATATATATTATATATATATATATATATATATATATATATATATATATATATATATATATATATATATATATATATATATATATATATATATATATATATATATATATATATATATATATATATATATATATATATATATATATATATATTATAAAATACAGGGAATATCTAATTCGATACATTCCGCCTCGTCTTTCAGGCCGATACCGGTATGTTGGTTGTTGAGGAGCGGATCTCAACGCACTTTGCTTTACCAGATTAGGTAAATGGAAATAACTCATTCTATTGAGTGCGATTCGTACCGATTATATACAAATTGGGCGAAAAACGGAGAATTTAGTGTTTTAAAAATATTAGAGATATGCGGGTAGTTAAAAATATTAATATAGTCCACAGCTCACTGCATATATTTCTAGCATAGCATAAGTTCAAATGCATTGTTTCAACGTTATCATTTTTAAGTTCCATTAAATTATTTCCGTACATAATTGTAACTTATTATTTTCTAAAATTAAACTGTTTAATATAATATTGTTTGTTTTATCTGAGTTTACATCTGATTATGGGTTATTACTTAATTTTTAGAGTATTTCGATGCGGTCTTTTGTCTTTGCGACTTCACAGATTTATAATAGAAATTTAATAGAATTATACCTACTTTAAAAGTTTTTATTACATATATCGCGTTAGGAATTTACTTGTTGTTTGGTAATAATGAAAATAAACTAAATTTTATGATACAATATTAGTGAAAATTTTATGATATATTTTTTATATATAATTTAAATATATATTTTTTATGATACAATTAGGTATATATAAAAAGACTATGCTTATTTAAAATTAAATGCTTATTTGTACGCATCTCAAGTAATTATGGACACAGATATTACTTCTTTTTTTACTTACTGAGTGTTATTTACTCAGTATATACTTGGCCTCGTTCGTACGCGCTCAAAAAATCTTTGGAATTTGGAAAATAAAATATTTAGAGCTATACTCAGATATTTAACTCTCTGCTTGTCTTTTTTTTATGGGAGAGACATCCTCTAACCTTCTGTGACGAAGTATATGTATCATAGACCAGGAATTGATTTAGAGATTATTTGTATGCGATAGAAGTAGGAGTTATTCAGTGTTAAAGACTCATCATCTTACTATATGCCCACGACCCCATGTGAAGGTCAACATAATGTATATTTCTCTGGAAATAATAAAAATATCATAATGTATATAAACGATAATAAACAAAGCCTTTTCCTTTTCTGTATAACAAACACCAGTTTTATACATTTTACGTTTTTCTACGTTTACAGACGGTTTCGATAAATTTTAGTCTTATTTATTATCAAAAAACAAAAATAATAAATAAATAACGAAAAAAACAAAAACAAATCTATTGAGCAATAAGTAATTTAATTAAGATAATAATGATAATTGCGAAACGTTTTCCTCTGCCTACCTTACTATCTTACATATGCATATGCTTTCCAACATCCTGGAGGATTTCGATTATGCCGATGACTTATGCTTGCTGAGTCACACATTGCCATGAGTCATGCATGCGAAGTTGAACGACTTTCGGAGAGCGCCAAAGCAAGAGCTACCCTTACACAACTAAGCCACGAATGGAAGTCCCGGATATTGACTCGGAGAGTCAGCTCAAAATATTCCGGTCAAATGTTAAACTCGTGTTGTTATACGGATACGAGTCCTGGAAGGTCATGAAATATATCTCGCGCCGACTCCAAGTCTTTATTAACCGTTGCCTACGCCGAATCCTCGATATTTACTGGCCCGAAAATTCACCAACATAGACCTATGGAAATGCTACAATGAATCCACTATCGACCAGCAGATGACCCTGGTATACGCAAGACCCTTGTATACGCAAGACCCTTGTATACGCGGGAAACGTATAATGTAATAAAAATAGTAATAGAAAAAGTATAATGTAATAAAAATAGAACGATATAAAACAGCTTGTTTTAAGAAATTATTGTTATATGATTTGAATTATAGGGACAGTGTATAAAAATATAAGAAATTAACTTAATAAATTGTACTGCGGATATCGAATTTACCCTCATTACAAAACCCACCGTGGCCTTGTCAGTCCACTTAATGCTTATATTTAAAAATATTTTATATTCCTGAACTAGGGAAAAAAGTGGCCAAGCTGCTGGTGTACTGTGCAAAGAACGACAGAATTATCACAAATGCTAATAGCATATTTTAGAATAAATAAATAATAATATATAAAATTATTATTATCATTAAGACAGACAAACGAAATAGATAACAAATTCTTTTCAAAAGGTGTCTTTGAAGATATAAATTAGTTTGGGTTTTAAGTTATCTGATGGTTAGTGATTAACGGTTACACTTACTTTAGTGCCAATTAATACTTACTTTCTTGCTAAGTGCTAAAAAAATCGGGAATTACGTGTTCATTTGTCGACGTGACTTTTTTATATCACTTCTGTGCACTGGGAGGTTTGATTGTAAATGCAATTAAATTTAAATGCGGGCTCTAGTTTCTTGTTCTGTCATTCAATGCAATCTTTCGAATTTATGCAGAAGGCGAAGAACGGAGTATATTGATGACAGGCTACCTATGCCAACTCTGATAAATGTAGGATAAAACGTGAAGTTGAAAATTGTACAGCGCAAAGCGTTATCTAGATCGCTTTATAAGTTACTTTAAAGAAAATCAATTATGTAAGAGATTATAAAATTTAATTAATCAGCTTCAATTTACTGAGATGATAAATAATTTCTCATACAGTGGTTAAAGGGGAGAAGAATACCTGTAGAAGGTCATATTTTCACTAGAATTGCCGACTTTACGCCCAATTTTTAGGACTTTAACGCCGCGCTTTGTCTTGTTACCAATGTGATAAAATGAAAATAATTCATTCCCAGAAGGTCCTCTCAATGTTTTGTAGATGATAATTAATTAATGAAAATAAAATAAAAATCCATTAAAGAATAATTTATGAAGAACTAATCGAACACGGATTGATTAAAAAGTAGCGAAACCTATACCAAATATCTCAATAATTAAGTCTATCTCGATATTATCGCAACCGTTCGTCGTCTCAATGTCAGCGTAGAGCGACGGAGTTGTGCAAACAATACTACCATATTGTTTGTACCAATAACAATGATATAATAAATAATATGCGGACATTGATTTTCATTAGTCAGTATGTAAAATGTCGATCAAGCGCAAGTAGTACTCACGCACTGAGGGTTTCCTACCAATTTCATTAATGTAATTTGTAGGCCAGCAGAAAAGAGAAACAAGTTCTCACCTCTTATCAGATTTTATAATTGTAGAACAACGAAGAACAATTTACGTCAATATACAAACTTAAATTTGCGGGCGAATGCACTAATTTTATATGAAATTGACTACATTTATAAAGTGGTAATATTTTTTTCTGCGACAGATTATATATAATTATTTTGCATATTCATTTATTTATTCTTTTAGTGCTCTAAGTTCTAGCTTCTTGACAAATTTCATAATTTTGAGTCAACGTACAAGATACTTCCCACGTTTGGATTGAACGACGAATATCATATAAATTGCACCAAAAAAGAAGAGAATCAACGCTTGTTTTACTCTTTTGAGTTAAGGCGCCTTAAAAATAACCTAAACAAAAAACAAAGATAATAGAACGATACATATCTTGTATAAAGCTATCACTGCTTGCCCCGTCCAATTTGCGAGACAAGTAAGGACAGGAATAAGTCATATATTACCTGTGTGGCTTCAATTAATTTAGCTCATAGTTTCGACAGCTCTATACTAAGTTGATTATATAAAAAGAGAGAGATGTAGAGAGTATTCGAAGACAAGTGTGTTGACCTTCAACCAAAAGGGCATTATAAATCAAAATAATGGAAACGATCCCATTGATAAATTCCGGGAAAGCAGCTTTTACAATCTTAGATTATTATCGATTACTAATATTTATTATAGAAATTAGTGTTTAGATATAACCTTTAGATAAATATAGTATTTAGATATATATATTTTGTCTAGTTACTTACAATATATTACATTCCTTTTATTTATGTAATGTTATAACGTGAAAAGTGATATTTTACTAGAAAATATTGAACTACTTAAACAGTTAAGAACACAATCTACGTGAAACTATTATACTTTATATATATATATATATATATATATATATATATATATATATATATATATATATATATATATATATATATAATATATATATATATATTATATATGACGTATACATTACGTATATATATTGCAAAATTCAAATTTAAAATATGAATTATTCAAATAGATGTTTGCGAAAACTTTTGAATTCAATTGACATAAAGTTATCACTATGTCAGACTTACTCGAAGCTAGAATCAATAGAACAATCAGTTGCTCTTATGAACATTCATATTACAGTCCCATTTGTAGCACAGTCCTAGTCGATATATAACTAAAATTTGGAAAAAAATACATAATTTTGGCGAAATTATTACTGTAAAATTTCTTCTTGCTGTTCTCACCAGAATTGTCCGACTAATTGAAAGGAAATTTTTATTTGAAAACTTATTTTACATATATATAAAAATATATACACATCATATGTATATATATATATATATTATAATATATTATATATTATATATATATATATATATATATATATATATATATATATATATATATATATATATATATATAATATATCCCGTAAAACACATTCAAACACATTCATGAAGCAAACGATTCATGGAGATATAAAAAATATTTTATATTTAATATTATAAGTGTAAATTAACTTTAACTTAACTGAACCCGCGATACGATTTACGCCATACAATTTATTTTATTTAAGCCACACGTGCTAATGCACTCTGTTGAAATTCTTATACGCTTGCTACAACTTATTAATATTGTAACTTATTTATGTTCCTATAATTAAATATTTTTTCACTTATCTTTATAAGCGAGAATCGAACTTGTTCCCATGTATACTGTAAATATACTTTAAAACAAACTGAGTTTAAAGTAATTTTTTATAGCAAAAGCCTGGTCAATCACAATCAATTCTTGCAGTTAATAAAAGAGTAAAAGTCCTATTCCATTGGAAATTCAATTTGCCATGTAGAGCTCTCCATCTGCACTAGCATCGTCGTATAGAGAGGCAACGTGAAGTGTAATACTAAATTGTTTCTGTATATTAAATGAAAATACTTGTTTAAGCCCGATTAGATTAGTTTTAAGAGTTTTTCAATATAACTATAATGTGTGTGTATTTTTATTTTTAATAATAATGTTAATAATTATGGTCTTATGTGTATATATATATATATATATATATATATATATATATATATATATATATATATATATATATATATATATATATATATATATATATATATATATATATATATATATTTCACAAAGGTCCACATACAATGTTTTATTTTCTCTTTACTGTTAGCTGTTTCAAAGCAACAATGGTTTCATTTAAATAAACACAAATTATCAACATGTCGAAAATCTTTTCATTTTTTTCGAACGTCAATTGTGTATTTTTGGTATCTTCTCACACCTTAGCTCTAAGCGATCTTATTTATAATCGCCAATCTTCTTCTTCTTCCTGGCATTAGTCCCGGCTTTTTGCCAGGGTCTGCCTTCCGACTAAGACCAATCGGTCCATATGAGTGGCGAAGTGGTTTTTTGTGGAGCGATTGCCATCTGACCTCCAAACCCATTACTGGGAGAAACCAAGAAAGGAAAGGGAATAAGAGGCAGAAAGACTTGGAATATAGGGGAGGGACACCACTTACATGGATTGGATCGGGTTATGAAAGTGGTGGCTCGAGGTCCCGGGGTCGCGTACCCGTATGCCGGAAACCAAATATCGGACAGATAATTGGCTAGACACCCTCTGAGATGCCAACGCCACGCGGTGTTCCCAGGCGGTCACCCATCCAAGTACTGAACGCGCCCGACGTTGCTTAACTTCGGTGATCGGACGAGAACCGGTGTGTTCAACGTGGTATGGACGTTGGCTTATAATCGCCAATAAAGTAATAATAATTATTACACTTGATCATATCTTGAAGACGCTTAGTTAATTGCCATGCAGTTTAACTGTTATTAAACTGTCGGCGAACTAGAATACATTTTGCTAGCACATATTATTATGACAGGACAGTTTAATTTAGAAGATGTTATGAAAGGAAACTCATGAATTATCGTATTTTGATGTTTATATTGTATTTCTTGATCTTCAATAAGATGTTCAGCTCTAGCCAAGTTTTACCACATACCTTCTTATACCATTACAGTGTCCTATCCATGTATACAGCCAGCCCATCGTTGTGCAGTGGGAAGGTGGACATACTCTAAGAGGGAGAGTAATTATATGTGAATATTTTACGTAGTTATAGTAGCGAGAGGCGTGTAAAGAGCGGTAGTTACATATAATACGACGCTTGTGAGTTCGATTCCCACTCAAGTGAACGAACTATTTTTATTGCACCGCCCTAATAAGCAAAGCGCCGCGTTGTGACCTGCTACAAATAAAATCGGGATTTCTCGTAAAAAAATCAACACCCAATGACACATTGGGCGGATAGGGATATAAAATGAGACTGTCTATGTACCTTACTATCTGCGTAAAGCTAGTAACATTTAGTTAAAGAGCTTACAAGTTTTGTTAAAGATTTTTTTAAATAACATTTAATGATAGAAATTATTATTTAATATCAATATTCCGTACTTATTTTTATTATGTTCTTATTATGTCACGTCGGAATTCATACAACAAACCCATGAATTACTTAAGAAAGTCAAAATATAAAATATTTTTACAAAAAGAGATATACTTTTATGAATAAATTTTTATTTGCAACTTTTTTATTATAAAAGGGGTTTTAAAACTCCACTAACAATGTATAGTTCATTTATAGTTGCATGTTCAGTTTTCACTGTAAATTGATTTTTAAATGGACTTAATAATCTAATATTCGTACAAACATTTCTTTAAAAGGGTTTATGTAATATTTTTCCTACATTGTTTAATAGGAAGACGGTTAGTGGGTTCGATTCCAACTCGTGGAGAAAAAAATATTTTATTCATCTTTTATCGAGGCCATCGTGGCACAGCGTTAAGTTCCACTTTGTGATTTCTATTTCATTTAGGGGAAATGAAGTAACAAGACACAGCGCGGCGTTGAGTTCCGTCGCTCAACATGCAATGTCTCGAAAGGCGGAAAGCCGAGAATGGAGTGACTTAACACTACGTTCCTTTTGCGTACAGTGCCCTCTGTCTATCGTGCTATGTGCGGGATACAGCGTAAATCTAAAATTATAATTAATAATTAAGAAATGTCCAATAGGAACAATATTTCACTGCTCCACGAATCATCACACAGAGAACCTAGAGATAAAACTGCGTCGTTCTCATTTTATTTCATAAACAATTTGAAATTTCGTATAGAATGAAAACTGAAAGCCTACCTACCAGCTTTCAACATCCAATCAACAAAGATCAGCTTTTGAAATTAGTCCAGGCTATATAGTTCAAGTGCTATCGCGGCATGTCAAAGCAATTTACTAGTCCATACATTTTATGCTTGTTAATTTAATCCTGGTGAAATATTTTAAAAGTGAATCGACTGTTTTCTCCGTGCCCAGAGCGACGACACTTAAAAGTGTTTGCGTTATATCCACTGGCATTCAGAATTTCCGTTTGCAAATCTACTTTAATGCACTTTGTTTTAATTCTCGAAGTGCTTGCTGGATTTGTTAGCATACAATTTTAAGTTTTAACGAACGAATTCTTTAATAAATCATTGATAAAGGTTACAATGGACTGTAAATTGTTTTATATAGATCCATATAGAATATCTTGAATTTTGTAAAATAAGACGAAACGAATTCACATATACATAATTCCATGTGTATTACTCTATTCAGAGATATTGTGTGGTAAAAAAAATTCTCAACACTTAGTGTTACCAGACTGTTAAATCCATATTAATTATACTATGATTGTCTGTTAATATTGTAAAATTGAAGAGCTTGTCTGGTTGAAGGCGAAATCTCAGCAACTCCTGGCTTAACTTGGAAAAATAAACTATTTAAGTTAATAACCTCGGGTACTTACAATGAGTCTAAGAAGCTAAGATTTGTGTATGATACATGATTCATAATATGTCATATTACTGTCACTGTTAGATATTTTCTATCTATATTTATATTTTATTTATTTCTATCTATTTATATTTTATAAGTGGAATTTGAATCTACGAATAATCGTCGGAATAGTCTTTATTTACGATATTTGTGTTTAATTAGCAAAAAAAGTGAACGGTATATTTTTTAGCTTCACTGCTTATCTCGTATTAGAGATAAGTTCCGTTCTCCGCCTCCGCTTCTATGTGTGGGGAATTACAACGCCATGCATTGTCTTGTCAAAGTAGGTTCCCGATCCCGAACCCACAATCATTTAATTTACTCTTAAAACCTGTGACTTATTAATACTTATTTTTTAACTATTAATCTTATATTTTTCTAGATGGTGCATACAATGATGCCGATAGCTCGATCCATAGCGCTAGGTATGGCCGCCTCGTTGACTCTAGCGTACATGGGTCTGGCGCTAGGCTTAGGAGCGCAGGACCAGGAGCGACAGTTTTACGAACAGGTAGAATTGTTTAATATTTTTAATATATTTAAAAAAAATAATTTAATTTGATTGAACTCTTAATTTTCATTTGAAGATGTTAATATTTAAATAATAATATATCAATTTTGCACACTTATAGCTTACCCATGTGTAAGAGAAGTGCAGAACGCTAACTTTTTTTCAATAATAACGCATATAAAGTACATTGAATAAATAAATAAAGCATTATGCACACTACCAACTACCATATATTTAATAATCTAACTTTTGTATAAAGTGACATACACGGGTCCTCTAGTAATGTTAAATATGTGAAAATAAATAATGTTTTTAGAAACCGTCGTATTTTGAGTGTAAATGACATTTCATTATAGCAGTCAGTAATAGTAGTAAAGTAATTTAATATGAAAATTTAAATCGGATTAAACACGTACATTGTAGGTTTCGTAGATATTAGAATACCAACGTTTCCAAATACTTTGCAGTAATCCGTAGTCACATACTAAAATGTACACGATTTATTCGGTCAAAGAGTTTCATTTAAAATGTATAAAAACCACGAAAATAAAAATCTTTCAATAGTTTAGTAATCTTAATACATTATTGATAATAAATAGTGAGTGGGCTTATCAATATTGATTACATACTAGCAACTCGCAAGCGGTTTCGCCCGCTCATGTATACAGACATTTATGTAGAACGCTGAAACGCGTTTTGAATTATTTTTTGCCTTCTCATCAAAAAACAGCAATTTTCTCGGATTAAATTTAATATAATATGTACATATATGCAAATTTTACTTTTGAATAACCCCGTCTATTATTAGCAAAATTCGCTTATAACTGGATGTTAATAGATTTAACTGTTTAGGTGGCGTTAATGAATTAGGTATTGTTATTTGACTTTTTTTTCGTTTGTTTGTTTTATATAAAATAAGCCTATATCTCCACAACCTCTGTCATTTCCCAGCCTCACAAGTTTAGATGTTCTGGAGATAATCCGGGATAAACGGAAAGACAAACAGACGGAAAAAAATTAATTGTTTGCGTTTAAGTATCGTATATATCGTACTTTGAAATCTGGACAGACACCTCAGTTTTATTTATATATGTACATATAGAATAATCAAACAGAATTTGAATACAAAACTATTGTAGTAACGACGTCACAATGCTCAATTTTCCCCGTTGGGCTTACCTAAGTATTACAGATTCCATCAATAGTATTAATGTATAGACGCTAATTCTTAGAAGTGCTACAACACTTTAAATTGTTATTATTATAACAATATCAAAGCAAGGGATTCCTTTGATCTCGTTAGAACAGAAAATTTGTTTTTATGGCCATTTATTCTTATTTTTATGGATATTAGTTCAGATGAATATTATAAAAATAATCGATTGTTTAGGTTTTATGTTAGGCATGTACCTACATATTTGGGCAAATGTTGTGAGACTTACTATCATATTTGATAAAGAAAGTTTCATCCTTTATGAGAGAGAAATTTCTAAGAGC
This sequence comes from Dione juno, assembly GCA_037127375.1. Taxonomy (NCBI): domain Eukaryota; kingdom Metazoa; phylum Arthropoda; class Insecta; order Lepidoptera; family Nymphalidae; genus Dione; species Dione juno. The sequence goes on from JAXRJS010000053.1 coordinate 870,250, forward strand.
CGCTGATTAGCTCAGTTACGTTAAAATGTTTTATTGGATTTATTGGATTCTAAACAATTTACCGACGGAGGACTGTCGTGGCGCAAAGGCACATCGTCTGCTTGTAAGTGCCACGGTGTGTGAGTTCGATTCCCACTCGGGGAAAATTATTTTCATTTTCTCCGCTCTAAAATTTTCATTTACTCCTTTAGCGTAGAATTTTGTCTATTTCAGATTCAAACAGATCATTTTTATATCTTATAACGATCCTGTATACCAATGTTTAAGTTAAGACCAAAAATGAGAAATTTACCATACAAATTTAATTTTCTCCGTTTAGGAAAAAATTTGTCCATTTGGTCTATACAAATGATTTCTAATAGTAATCCAAAGCTTATGTACCTATTTTCATAATTCTAAGTCTAAAAATGAGAAAATTCTACATAAACTTTACACCCTTATTTTACCCCCTTAGGGATTGAATTACTAAAAATCCTTTTTTAGCGCTCACTTACATCAAGAAAGAAACGCTTGTACTACATTTCTAATTTCTAGGTACAGTAGTTTCGGTTGTTCTTTGATATATATATATATATATATATATATATATATATACATATATATATATATATATATATATATATATATATATATATATATATATATATATATATATATATATATATATATATATATATATATATATATATATATATATATATATATATATATATATATATATATATTTCGCCGGTTGTACAAGTATACATTTATTTCTGCTACTTAAAATGTATTATATAGAAAACAACACTATGAAAAAATTATTAAACAAAATTATAACTTATATAGTTATTTTGACTACTTTTCTTATAAGAACTTTTTCTATAAGAGCTAAATATAAAACTAAAAAAAAAAATTGAGATACCACCTTTTTACCACTGGATAGAAGCCAATAATACTATGGCCAATTTGATTTCTTTACAACATATAATTTGCGTGTAAGCCCCTTTTCGATATGGTCAAGTTGTAATTTAATGATTAAATCCCCAAATGTGTTTAAACGTAAATGTTCCAGAATGGTATTGTTTTTAATTAAATAATACTATCATATTTGATAAAGAAAGTTTCATCCTTTATAAGAGAGAGATTTCTAAGATGATTAGCTCCGTTACGTTAAAATGTTTTATTGTTTATTGGATTCTAAACAATTTACCGACGGAGGACTGTCGTGGCGCAAAGGCACATCGTCTGCTTGTAAGTGCCACGGTGTGTGAGTTCGATTCCCACTCGGGGAAAATTATTTTCATTTTCTCCGCTCTAAAATTTTCATTTACTCCTTTAGCGTAGAATTTTGTCTATTTCAGATTCAATCAGATCATTTTTACATCTTATAACGATCCTGTATACCAATGTTTATTGTTAAGACCAAAAATGAGAAATTTACCATACAAATTTAATTTTTCCCGTTTAGGAAAAAAATTGTCCATTTGGTCTATACAAATGATTTCTAATAGTAATCCAAAGCTTATGTACCTATTTTCATAATGCTAAGTCTAAAAATGAGAAAATTCTACATAAACTTTATACCCTTATTTTACCCCCTTAGGGATTGAATTACTAAAAATCCTTTTTTAGCGCTCACTTACATCAAGAAAGAAACGCTTGTACTACATTTCTAATTTCTAGGTACAGTAGTTTCGGTTGTTCTTTGATATATATATATATATATATATATATATATATATATATATATATATATATATATATATATATATATATATATATATATATATTACATATATATATATATATATATATATATATATATATATATATATATATATTATATATATATATATATATATATAATATATATATATATATATATATAATACAAATATTTCGCCGGTTGTACAAGTATACATTTATTTCTGCTACTTAAAATGTATTATATAGAAAACAACACTATGAAAAAATTATTAAACAAAATTATAACTTATATAGTTATTTTGACTACTTTTCTTATAAGAACTTTTTCTATAAGAGCTAAATATAAAACTAAAAAAAAAATTGAGATACCACTTTTTACCACTGGATAGAAGCCAATAATACTATGGCCAATTTGATTTCTTTACAACATATAATTTGCGTGTAAGCCCCTTTTCGATATGGGTCAAGTTGTAATTTAATGATTAAATCCCCAAATGTGTTTAAACGTAAATGTTCCAGAATGGTATTGTTTTTAAATTAAATATTTGCTTTACATTTATCCAATTAATATTTCATTAATAATATAATATTGATATCATGGAGTTAGTAGAAGTTATTACTTATGGATATTCCTATGAATTAGGTAAAAAAATATAGTATTTTAACTCCGTAGAAACAGACATTTTGAAAAATGAAAATTTTAATAAATAAATACTAAAAGTATATACAGTATATATATATATATATATATATATATATATATAATATATATATATATATATATATATATATATATATATATATATATATATATATATATATATATATATATATATATATACGACGAGTAAGTCAGTCAGTCAGCCAGCTCAATGTATAAATATTTTTCTTTATTATTATAAATACATGAAAAACACTGTTTATATATAGACAATATTATACATTTTACACGTTTGTCTGACGTCGATGCATGAGAACTCAAAACCGATTATAAAAAATATGTTTTGGGATCGGCTATTCATTCGACGCAATCTTATTGTTTGTAAAGTATTTTTTTTTTAATTTTGGAGATGAGAGAATATAAAGATAGATTATAAAATAATAAGTGTAAGTATATGATAATAATTCTCTTCATCAGCTTCAATAATACAGTGATTGCGTAGTGCTAAGACACTACTTTCTCCGAATTACGAGTGGTGGAACTCAACGCCGCGTTGTATTGGTGATAATATCACCGTATTATCATCACAGTATTCGAATCATATATTTTAACTAAATATAATATAATTTGCTTCACACTCTTACTTACTTCAATAGAATGTTCCTTTTGAGGTGCTCCTTAATCTCTATATTTAGAGGCTTTTAAAGCGTACAAGATTAGCACATCCGTTTGTACTTCAACAAAAAAATCCAAAAACATCTTTTCTTATATAGTTTTACGACATTTTTTCGCAATTTACATTACAAAAATAACGTAAAAAATATAATGTAAATTTATTATGTTATTATTTTATTATGATGACTGTAATTGAAGATGATATGAATTATAATATCCATAACTTTAAACGTTCCTCTATAATAATTCATAGAAACATTTTTTACAGCTTCCTTCACTTTGTATACTGCGTAGGTACATAAGTAGAGAGAGGAGAGAAATAGTGTTGACACACATGTACGTAACAAAGAATGGTCTTTGGTTTACAGTTGTGACATATATAAATGGATACATAGTGTTAGTTAAGTTGCACAAACCAATGCCACAATTCGTATTTATTAAGTACACTTTTTTTGTAACTGTTATTAGATTTTCTTGGAAAGCAAGGAAACAGTGATGATAAAATATCTCACCTCGTAATATCTCTGAAAATGGGCGGGAAATGAGGAACGAAGTGTTTTATCACTACGTTCCCTCCGCCTACTCTGTTATATTCGAGATAGGCTTAGATATCATTTGAGACTTTTTATTTTTGAATATTTATTATAATACACCACACACTTGTTACGCTGTCGTATAGAACGCTTTTGAATTTCTTGGATCTGGATGATCACAACCGACTCATATCCCCCTCATATTCCTCTCTCCTAATAAAGTCCGCTTTCTCTGCTTGTGTATGGACCAAATGTAGAGGGTTAGGTGAACCCGTTGGGATGAAAAAGGGGTCAACCGCCTTGGGAGCAATCAGTTGCTCAAGCTAACCTGCATTGGGCATCATTCAGATGCAATTATAAAGGTTTAAGTTGCCCTGATAAATAATAACTGATGTCAAAAAGAGGATTTTATTCACGTTAAAACATTAATTTGATTGATTTCGTTGAGAATTACACTACAATGGGGAGTTACGTAAAAAATCTTGAAAAATTATTTCTTAAAAATATCGTGTTACTAATTCAGTGTTAGTTAACGAAGATGTATCGCCGCCTTGTAAAGCTTCGAACTTGAGCTTAATGAGGTAAAAGTTTCCCATTACACAATGTGCAAGTTTTCTGAACAAGTTAAAAATCGCTTGATACTTCAATCCGTTGGGGATTAAAGTCTTCTTCTTCTTACCTCTACTTAGAAGATTTTTTATATTAGTATGCTGATTGAGAAACGTATTATTATATAACGGTAAATGTAGATTTGATTTCCATTTGTATAAAATTTTATAAAAAAAATATACTCTCCTTTTTTTGTTACATAATGTGCTATTTAGTTGCTACCTAAGCGCAATGCGATTACAATTTAAATGGTATTTCAAAAATTTCTTTCATATCAGTTTGATGCCTGCAAATTGGTTAGCATGGGCTTTATGATCCATGCCACTCAATGTCCAAGTACCGATTTATTAAAGTATCAAGTAAATAAACGTCCATCACGTTCAATAAGTTTTGTTAAAGCGCCAGTTCCTTATTTCTTATAAATTAGCTGATCTATTATGGTTTAACTTCAGGTGTTCCAGATCTTTAATTTATATATGTGTGTTTTTAATGGAAAATGCTTATTATGTTCAATCATTTTTGTTATAGCAGTAGTTATCATTTAATTATTAATTTTTTCTTTTTAATAATTATTAAGTTTTCATAATCAATTTTAAGAATAAAAAAAAGATTTTTTAATTCTGTCCAGTACATCAGATGATATGTGTGACATACAAATAGTATTATACAAATATAACAAACATATTTAATAAACATATATTATACAAATATAGAGTATACAAATAGACTTAGAGTTCCTCTGCCATACACGTATTTCTCTGAATTGAACGGAAAGCTGCGAACGGAACTTCTTTTCAGTAGAGTCTCTATCTACCCTGCCATATGCGGAATTAAACGTGAAGCTGACAAAACTTATATAGTGACATTGACCTAGCAAGAGAATATAAGCAATATTTTTTTAAGATTTTGATTTCGATTGAAACTGTACAACCGTTAAATCTGGTCAGTACATTCTACACACATCGTAACAATACATGTAGAATAAATAATATTAAAAAAGTTACCATTTATTTTTATATGTGGACGTTACCTACTTCGTGCTTTGTATATATACTCGTATATATACTCGTATATAGACGATATTATTTATCTAAGCAGACCTAAATTTAATTAACTGTTTTTCGATTCATATCATTATTGGATTTCTTTTGAAACATTTATAGGAAATTCTTATTAAAGTCGAAATTTCGGCCTAAAATGCTTTGTAAGCAATTATCTCACTTATTATTATTGCTCGCAATATAGGGGACTATGGAATTTTGTTTTGTTTATTTCACATCAATTTGAAATGTTACACGTTACACTTTAACTGAATTAAGTATATATATTTCATATTATTATCATCTTAGTGTAGTGTTGTATCATCTGACTGTTAATTCGATTTTTATAGGTTCGACTCCCAGTTGGGGTAATAAATTATTTTAATTTTCTGCTCTGTTAAGACATAGTATAACGTTGGGATCCGACACAATACATAATATTTCGAATTCGGGCGGAAAGTAAATTTAAAAATATCTTAATACAATTCTACAAACTACTTGCTAAACATTGAAAATGATTTTGTCTATTTCATCTCAACAGCTAACATGTGAACTGGCTCTCCTTCTCTCCGCGAGTGGCATCGGTCTCTACTACCGAGCTCTAACGGAACGAGCTCATAGAAACACCTTCGCCGGCACCAGGACCTGTCTAGAACAGCGCGTGAAGCTAGAATGTGAAAGAGAGCAACAAGAGCGCTTGTTATTGTCAGTAATACCAGCTTATATTGCAGCTGAGGTAAGTCAATGTTTAACGACTTTTTTACTTTTTAGGTTTTTAGGGGAATTTTTTTACGTAATCCTTATAATATAGCAATAAAATTTCTTTTTTTGAATGTTGCCAAATTTGAACCAGCGCCTCTTGAAAACTGCCCAAGCGCTCAGGCTACAAATTTTTTTTATATGTTATTAATAAAATAAAGGTATTTGCTTTTGACTATGGAATCACACTTTAAAAGTAACGAAAATATTTATATTATGTGTTTAAAATAAAAATACCTTCATATTATATGAAGAACGATTTATAGATCACAATACAATTAACTATCAGTCGCGCAATAATGGAAGAATTTTGTTTTGAAACATTATAATCAAATAATTTTCAAGTTATGATAACAATGGTTAGTTTAATACAAATATTAAAAAAAAACGAGAAGAACAAATAAGCCATAAATGTAGGTAGAGTAAAATTTGATGAAATGGCAATATAAAAAAAAAATTAATAATGAAATTGCTATATTTATTAATCAGTCAAAAAATGAACCGAATATTAATGTAATATTTCCAAACAATATTAGAATAAATACTGAAGGAAACTTTCCAGTTGCATGCAATCATCTCATAAATTAGACCCAAGATTCAAGATTGTTATGTAATTTAAAATTTTCTTTCTAACTTTTTCCATGAAGCAAATGAGTTTATTCATCTTATAAACAGAGATTACAGCTTCAGGCTGTAAACTAACGAAGGCACAAAGTGATAACGAGTTCACATAATTTCTTGGTAGAAAAGAAACTACAGTACTTACTAACTGTCTAAGAAAAGATGTTCAATTAAAATATGCGAAGCGCTTTATAAATGTAATAAAATGTTTATATTTAAATTTTTTTATGTAATACTTAAGTGCGACGTTGAGATCCACAACTTAAAACACAATGTCTCGAATTGGTTAGGTTATATGCCTACCCTGTTATATTTGCGATAAAGCCGAAAAAAGTAGCTTCACGTTATATTTTGCAGGGTAGGCACATGGAGCTTAGAGTTAAGACACTCCGTTCCCCACTTTTCACCTAATTTTACATATTTATGTGTGTTGAGTGGCGGAACTCACCGCCAAAAATTCACAGAAAGCAGAAAGTTAAATTTATCACACGAGGAGTGGGCAGAGAGAGTTAGTGATACATAATTCCGCTTTATAATATACTTATAACGCAATTTCAGCATTATGTACTAATATATTATGTAGCATTATGAATAAAGTATTTTATTATAAATATTTTCAATTACACATACTTATTACAACAAATAAAACACTTAACTAAAAGGAAGTTTCTGACAAACTAATTTTATACGACAAATTTTAAGTCCATCCATATTCAATATAACTTTACATAAAAAAAACAGAAATTTTTCCTTTACACATTAATTTTAAATCTTCTTAATTAGATTTTTTAAATAAGAAAGTTTTATTTAAATAAAGAAACATTATCTATTAAATCACCCCGTTCTTTTGTCTTGTTACTAGAGCAAAGAAATTAAAGTATTCACTTCCTCGGGTGGAAATCGAACCCACAGTCGTCGCATTAACAATCAAACGCCTTCCCTCCGAGCCACGAGGGCCTCTAAAACTTATATAATTTCGATAATAATATGATTTCCCATCCTACTCTATAATCGAACTTCATAAAACTGAGTTCTAACTAGTTGGCGAGTCCAGTCGACTCTGGCTTTAGACGGACATACAGTGACTTTATAGTTTAAATAATATATAGAATAAAGACAAGCTTGTTGATTTGAAACTAATTAAATGAATATTAACTATTCATCGCTTAAATTTATATGAAACTAAAACCGGTATCTGTAGACCTGTCATTAACAATATCGTTGTTGTTGTTGTTGTTGTTGTCTTTATATATGGCGGTTCAAGCGTGCCAGTGGAGCACAATTCACTTCGCTAATTTCACGTTCAATGGAGAACATACGAGAGTGTGTAGTCACGAGTGTGAGTGTTCGCAAGAGAGTGTACGGTAAAAAAGAGTTAATATTATACTATAGAAGAATACATGTTTTAGAGAGATCCAGTTTAAATCCTTCACCTATAACAAAATTAACAGGTATCTACAATATGTACAGATAACATATAAGGTTAGTCATAAATAATATTTTACATGAGTGTTAGCGTATACTTTAATATTATTATATTTAATATATTTACATAAAAATTTACACAAAGGACTAAACACAAACATCAACAAACACTGAACATTAAGAGGAAGAAGGACTTTGAGAGGAAGGGCATCATATAAGAGACGGATTAATTTAGGGATATGGGAAGGGGAACCGTTCACGAACAAGCCACATTCACACAATGAGTGGTCCCTGACCCTGATCTTAGCCAGATGCACAGGTGTACATGCATGTCCAAGACGTAAGCGACAAATTGTAGATATAACCCTCCGTTCAGTAAATCTTTGAGAGAAGAACCAAGGACGCTTTGGTATATCCGGCTGGAGAAATGCATAATATTTACCTTTGTGAGATTTTGATAAGTCCTAGTATTCAGACCAAGACTTGTCCAAGTGAGTGGCTGCAAGAGACAACAGATTCTGAGCCGAATTAGAAAAGTGGTCTAGAGTACCACACTGGATCGCTAATTTTGCGCACGAGTCTGCAAATTCATTCCCACTAATTCCAGAGTGACCTGGAATTCGGATGATTCAGGAGGGCACATAAATTGTAAGATAATTTTGAATTTAGGTATCCAGCAAGCTGCACCAACACAGCTTTCTTTAGAAAGCTTTGATGCATCAGTAAAGATATGAAGATGTTTAGACCAATTTTCATTTACAGCCTTTTGGAATTTTGCGATGGTGCCTGGATCTCCCTTAGTAAAGCCAAGGTCTGTTATGATGGTAGGATGATGCACCAATGCTTTGTACGGTGTACAAAACAATGGATTAGATGGGAGGCGTAACAAGGGATGAGGTAAATTGGTGAACTTCAGGAAACTGTGTTGCAGGTATGGTAATGGTTTATCACGGGGTTGTTAGTCAGCTAACTCAGTTAACTTAGACCATAAAGGATGGGAAGAAAGCTGTAACATTTTACCCACAAATCGGTCTGCAAGGAATTGTCTGCGGATAGGAAGAGGAGGATCAACACACTCCACTTGGAGGGCATCAGTGGGAGTAGACTTCATTGCCCCTAGAATAGTGCGTAGGCATCTGTACTGAATCCGATTAAGCTTGTCTGTGGCTTATTAAAGGGGTCCAGAATATATAAAGCATAATCAATATTACTGCGGATAAGGGCACCGTACAGAAGTTTTTGAGTATAAGGATGTGCACCCCACCACACACCGGACACCGCTCTTAAAGCATTTATGCCCTTTTCAGATTTTTTGCTGAGATATTCAGCGTGAGCGATTCCGTTCAGTCGCTTATCAAGTATAATGCCTAAAAATTTAACATTCTCCGCTACTTGAATGGGAGGGAATACCATTATGTTCCATATGAAAATTTGGAGTACTCCTTTTTTTTGTAAATACTACTATCTGGCACTTATCAATGGACAATATAAGGACGTGATCAGTCAACCACTGGATAAGATAGTGCAAAGCAGTGTTAAGGCGGTAAGTTATGTCCTTCACAGAATTTGAGGAGGATTGAAGGATGATACAAAAACTACGAACAGACAATTCGAGATCGTATGTGTAGATAGGAGGAATACTGAGCAAGTCCTTTCCAGACATGTCTGGGGGAAACAGTAAGAAGCGGATGTTTAACAGATACCCTTCGATCGGTTAGCAAATTACATATGAAACTGGCCAACCTCGGCGGAATACTCAGCTTATGCAGTTTCTGCCTGAGTACCGGAAGAAGAACATTGTCATATGCAGATGCAACATCTAGAAAAACACCCACTAAATACTCTCTTATGGCAAAAGATCGTCGAATGTCTGTAGATAAAATGCTGAGACTATCTGCAGTGCATAGCCCCTTTCTAAATCCAAACTGAGAGGGAGCTAAGATATTTCTGTTTTCCACTATCCATTCCAAACGGTTTTTTAAAAGTCGCTCAGCAGTTTTTTATAGCGTTGATGCAAGGGCAATAGATCTGTAGGAAGAAGGGTCAGAGGAACATTTCCCTGGTTTAAGGATAGGGATAACAATTTGGGATTTCCGTGTATCAGGAATTTTGCCAGATTGAAAAATTTTATTTATTAAATCTAAGGAGTAAAGCTTAGCTTTCTCGTTTAACCTCATTATGAAAGAATAAGGGACACCGTCTTCTCCTGGATTAGTGTTTTTTAAATCCGCTAAGATAAGCTAAGAAATCCGCTTCAATCGGCATGGTTGGGGATAAATCAAACGATGGGGCTAATTTGTTAGCAAAATTGTTAAGCCATAGGGATGGATTATTGAAATTTGGACTAGGGACATTGTTAAGTGACCGACGAAATCTCTTAACATTACTCCATCCAATGAAGGAAGAGGTACGAGGATTAAGGGAATCGCAGAAGTTGACCCAACCAAGTTTTTTCTTTTTCCAAATTAATTTCCTAAATTTTGCATTATTGCGTCTGTAATCCATATACTTTTCCATTGTCATACAGGCTGCGTACGACACCTCGGCAGATACTCGCCTATCGACAGAATCAGAGCATTCCTGATCCCACCAGGGATTGGAAGGCATCCGATTCTGAATGGAAAGTTTTTTGGGGATATGTAAGTCAGCTGCAGATAAAATGGCAGAAACAAACCGATCATAATAAAAAGTGACATTCTCATAATTAACAGACTCAGGAAGATTATTTAACCAGAAATCCAACGAGTCAGCATACTCAGACCAATTAGCTTTTTTTAAATTGAACTTAAGGAACGGATGTGGGTTATTAATATAAGGGTGTCTATTATTTAATGATAAAAGAATTGGGAAGTGATCACTACCATGGGAGGAAGGAAGAACAGACCATACTAGAAGGGAAGCAAGAGATGGAGAAGACAAGGAAAGGTCAACAGCAGGCCTAGGATTCTGATTAGGATTAACCCTACGATTCGGTGAACCATCATTAAGGATGCAGAGATCTACATCGTCAATTAAGTCCACCAACGAAGGTGAGAATCCATCGCAGTAATAACACCCTCACAGAGTGCGATGAGTGTTAAAATCATCCGGGACCAGCACTGGACTAGGAAGCGAAGATATGATAAACTTAAGCTCAAGGAAAAGGGGAGAGGAAGGTTGAGGAATATATACAGTAAGGAAGGACATATTAAAGGCCCTCACAGCAACAGCATTAATCTGTTGACTGTGAGAAGGGAGAGGAATGCGGGAATAAGGAGAGGAGTGCTGGATAAGGATAGCACTACCTCCATATCCGTCACTCCTGTCCTCCCTCAAACAGGCAAAACCTGACACCCTGAACGGGGAGTCTGGCACCAACCATGTTTCCGAGAGGGCAACAATGACAGGATTGTGCAGGGAAACAATATGCAGTAATTCATGCTTTTTAGCACGAACACTACTACTATTCCACTGCAGGAAGGTCAGTGGAGCCATTATTAAGGATTTTAAATATAGTTAATAGGTTTTGGGCAACGTTGGACGGTAAAGGAAGTTCATCACAGGTGGATATAATACTCACAAGAGTTTCTGTTAAAGCCACTAACAGATCTTTTCTACCAACTGTTGGATTATCAACACCTTGATTGAGAGCGTGACCATTAGGAAGGGAAGAGGAACAGTTACCAATTAATGCTTGGTGAGCCTGTCTATCAAAACCCTTAGCAAGAAGAGCGCGGGGACGGGGAGATTGGAATACAGTTTTGCGATAGGATTAGGTAGGAGTTGTTGGGTTATGAGTTACTCTGGTTTGTTGGTATCTAGGAAAAGTGGAAATTGGAGGGGAAAACATTTCCTTAGCAATATTTGCATAGGAACGTTGGGCAGAAGGGAAACGAGAGGATGCTTCTATGTATGAGATACACTCTTGAGACATAACAATTTTGATGGATTGTTGTCTTGCATACTCAGGACAGTCCTTATCTGTGGCAAAGTGCTTACTGTTACAGAACAAACAATTTGAATTCTCCTTGGCTGTGTCACATGCATCACCAGAATGAGACTGGGCACACCTGTAACACCTTGGCTGAGATCTGCATTGTGATTTAATATGTCCAAAACGGCAACAATTAAGACATTGGATAGTAGGGAATTTGTAAGTTTCGACAGGGAGAGAGGAATGATAGGAAAAGACCCTATCAGGCAACTCTTGTCCTCGGAAAGTAACTACAACCGACTGGGTCGGGATCCATGTAATCACCCCCTCACTCACACTCTTTCTGTTAAATCTTCGCGCTTTCAACACTTGTCCATAATCTGAAGGAAAAACTAAAGACTCCACAAGCTCGTCTAACGAGAAGTCAACTGGCACCTCTCTAATTATACCCATGCGGGTAATAACAAATTTACGTATTACTGCAACATACTTACATAGACTTATTATAGGGTTGGTCACAAATGAATTCGCTGCAGCAGCATTTGAGAATTGAACGCTGATCTTATTACGACCAACGTTCTTAACACCATCATTGGTGATACCATTTATTTTGTTTATGTGTAAGAATTGACCAAACTTAATCGCTCTAATTGAGGTACCAGCAGCTGGGTCAGGAATCTCCCTGGACACATACACAATGAAAGGGCCTTTATTACCATCGGAGAGGGACGGGTGGACATATAAATTTTGAATAGAGGGTGTCGCAGTAGATGGGTTTATAATTGTTTGTTTTGCAGCAAAATCATTATTTAATGGTGAATCATCACCTTGTCTCTTTTTAGACATCGCTTGACCATCAACTTTACCACCTCCGGTATTAGGAGGTTCAGGAGGAGGATCACCATCCAATATAAAATACTACCTGATACCTGATTTATTCTACTTAATATACCGTTATTAACAAAACAAACACTTGCTACAACCGACCACCTTGTTAAAAAGGAACCTTCTAAAAATTTAAAATATCTCCTACTATAGAATAATGAAAAGAATTAACACTAAAATAAGAAACTCTCACTAACACGTGTGTCAACCAAAACAAACGCTAGCAAAGTCATCAACAATATCTATATTATGGTAACTAATCTTTAACTTAACATCCTTATTCCTAATATTTATAAGATCGCTTATTGTTACATATTTTTTTTCTTAATCACTTTAGAACAGTTTTAAATAAAAAAAAATTAGATCGCGCTGATGTTTTATCACTCATTTTTGTTAAACGTGTATATAATAAATAGGCATGTGTATAGGAAGTAAAAAAAGCAAGTTGTCGTTTTAGGATATTGCTATTATTTTATTATCAGGCGCTAACAATATACAAGTACTAATGTCTGGTTGATCGCTATTTATATTGCATTTACATTCAAAATGCTTGGGTATAGCATATTAAATTAAAATAATACTTAATTAAGTCAATTAAGGTAGAAAACACGAAGTGACGTCATAAAACATTTGAACAAAACTTATTGCTAAAATATCCATTTTACAATTTACATACATATTCTTAGGAATTATGTTTTTTGTTCGTTATCTTATGTATAATAGTCTACTTTAATAGTCTTTCAGAAATAGTAATGGCAAGAAAATAATTTTAAAATTAATCATAATAATCCTAAATACACTCTAAAAGGTTTACTTAAATGTAAGGAAAGTATAATCTAAGTGAAAATATTAAAAAATCACTTTTGTCAACAAAACACTGCTAACAGGAAAGGAAAGTGCTCTGAAATTTTCAGTGAATCATCTTTTAGCTGTTAAATTGGCGTAAACTTTTGTTTGGTTAAGAGACTACAGAACACTTAGTCACAGAAGAGTTATCTGTTTCTGAGAAATGTATAGAGCCATCGTGGAGTTATTAGCCAGCCAAGTTAAAAAACAAATATCTACATAAAAATGCACCTTATATTTGTTACACTTAAAGTATTATGTTCAATAAATAAAAGTATACAAAATTATTTTGAATCAATATTTTACTTGATAGTACTTCCCTTAAGAATAATGTGACACCTAGTTTACACATGTCATAGCGTGTTTGTAGAACGCAAACGGTGAGTTTTTATATTGTTCATGTTATATCTTTTTGTTTGTTTGTCTATACGTTTGTAAAGTTCGTAAATACTTTACGAAACTGTAGGAACTGTAATTTTTTCTTATATTATTGTAAGGATTTCATAAGATAAACTGATGCATCTGTACATTACGGTAGAAAATTCATTCAAATCTAAATAATAATTATAAAACGAGTTTGAATGATCTAATACTGATGCCATTTCCAATTGCTCTACATTGTTCAAAAATTTCACAACTTTATCAATCCTGGTCACCTACTTTGCATCGAGTGTGTAAACATTTTGGAGATAACTCACAATTCACGATTTGAGGCGAGCGTTGACAACGAAAGTTGTATTCAAGTGTTGACAAAATATATTACTAGGTGTAAAATTATCCTGTCATGTACTGTACATGTATACTGTAATAAATATGTGAAAAAAATATACAACAAATATCTTAGCGTTATTTACTATATGTTCTCTGTTCTGTGTCTTAGGGATAGGTTAAATATAACTGGATCTAAATATTTTTAGAGGTTAAATAACTTGTAAATACAACAACACGCTTTAAATTTATACAGAAAGAACGTATCGACGTATCATCCGTAATCTGTTTATTTATAAATAATTTTAATTTTCAGTTAATATTCTCTTATATGTATGGTCTGTATCCTACAAAACTCTTCCATTTCTTAGTGACTGACAGTCAACGCACTGAAGAAACTACACAGAAACTACACTGTTATATTGGTTTCTTGGGGAGTGAGGGGAGTACTAAGAAAGGATTTCTCGAAATTTCTACGGGAACGAAAAACACATATAATACTCATATACGGACAAACATTCCAGTAAATAGAATTCGAGCCTTCCTTTTCGATTACGATTGAACATGTGCTAACTAGGTTTTTCAAGCATTAAGCTAACAATATGATTATAATCTCATTTATAAACAGTATAACAAACTTCGCCTCGCCTCCTTTTAGTCCTTTTAATCAACAATCACTCAATTTATAAAAAGCTTTGATTTTGGCTGCCACTTTGCGTTGAAAGCGTTTGTTCGATGAAACTTTCTTTGTGAATAATAATTATTTAATAATCGAATCTTATACTAATTTTGTGTCGGTGGCAATTTATTTTCTCTAAGCGCCTGCATTTTGTGACGTCATTCTTTTTTCTCGATTAGAAGTAAAAAAGAAAAATATATTTTTTATGAATATATAAAAAATAGAAACTACAAATGTATCAAATTTAGATAGAAAGCGGAGAATGGAGTGTCTTGGCCAAATGTTCTCCCTCTCTAGCCCGCTGTATGGTAAAAATCAAGAAACCAATTATTACATTTAAATAACTTTGACAATGTTCTATAAATATTCAATATAAAATTAATATATATCATATATACTTGAATTTCTTTTAAGATCTATATCGAGTTGCGATTAGGCACAAATTTCTAGATATAGATCGTCATTAAGCCTTTATGACGTTATCATGTGTTAGTAACGACGTCGCAGCGCAGATGAAGAACCAGAACTATAATATGATGCGAGATAAATTGATTAATTTAATTTTGTCTGAAAGGAATTAGTTCCCAGCCTTACTTATCGTGCAATGTACTTTAAATTGTAGACTGGAGTGATATATCACTGTTTCTCTTTACCCTTCTCCGTTAAATCTGAGTATTATTAGTATGAAAATGATCTTTTAAAATATATCCAAGCTATATTATAGTAATACATGCTGTATATGTGTATGTATGAATAAATATTAACTGAACATAAGTTTAACTTTATTTTAGACCGCTCGCAATAAACAACAGCAACACAATACTTTCTTAATTGTACTGTATTTCAATAGCGACGTCGCCGTACTCCGTGTGTAGAATGACTAACAAGTAGGTAACAGTTATTGGCTAGCGTTTTCATACTATATAGTACCATTTACTGACCTACTAAGCTACTACTCTATGTAATATATATTAGTAAAATACTTTTGGCTTTTAAATATAACTAATTATTTATAAACTTTTTTATTTGGCTTCACGCTGTATCCCGCACATAGCAGGGTAGGCAGAGGGAACCGTAGGCTGAAGAAACATAGTGTTAAGACACTCCGTTATCCGCTTTTCATCTTTCGAGACATTGCGTGTTGAGTAGCGTAACTCAACGCCGCATTCTCGTCTTGTTACCAAAGCGAAGAAAATGAGAATAATTCTTTCTACTTGGAATGGGAATCGAACCCAGAAACTGTTTTCCTTTACAGATTGAATTTGTCGCCTATACGCTACGATTGTCCTCTAAAATGTAAATTTATATGAAGATATAATTAAGTGTAAATTGACGTCCTGGTCGTAGAGTTTCGTCCATCGGTTGATTCAAATATGATATCGGTTATATAATACATAGACTAATATTCTTTTCATATAAAGGTATATGTAATAGGCAAAATTTTAAAAGTAGATCATCATGGCGTAATGGGTCAGACTTTACAGTCTGCACTATATTTGTGCGATTTGCCTGTGTCCTTGAGATTCGTCACACAATGTTAGAAATAAGGCGGATAGCGTCAATGTAGCCTAAGAATGTAATGTCTTGAAACTGGGGACTCTCAGTGACTACCGATCTAGCTCTCCATATGGTGGATACAGGGGTAGAAATTTGATATTTCAATGAAATTATGATTAATATGAGATATAAATGTATAAAAAAAAAACCACTTTGAACTACGATTCTGCTCTAGAATTTTTTCTTTGTTTCACATTATTGCCAATATTACATTCCATATCTATATATTAACGGGCAACTACCTACACATTTTACTATTGTACAATTTTTTTATGTGCAATATGTAAAAATTAATCTTGTGGCAATATTACACACAAATTTCGTTTATGAAAAGAATTTGCGAAAATATAAAAGTGTAGATAGGTACGAGTATAATATATATATTTACATGAGCTTTCAAGATGAATTTAATTTTGTATATCATTATAATATGTCTTCTTTAATTCTATGCGAGTGTTATTAAAATTTATTATATATTAGGAGCTGGGTTTTATTGCATATTTTTATGTAATTGGTGTATATATTTGTTTATTATAGAGATGGAGAGTTTGGTTGGATGAGCGCGCTAATCTCGGAAACTAATGATAGAATTGAAAAATTGTTTCTGTGGTGATTTTTTTCACCATTTATATTTAAAATTTATAACTTGTAAAGGAAGAACATTATTTCAGTATTTTTTATAAATTATATAGCTTTAGATTATGTTATGAAATCTACTTTGTACATACATACAGAGATCAAAAATATAAAAAAAAATATTTTCTCCATACTAGGTAAAACCTATATTACATAATTTTAGACCATAGCACCTTGTATCGCAGTGAGTCAGTTTATGAATGTCTGGACAATAGTCAGATTGGGCAACTGGACCTGAGACTATGAAGAAACCGATATTGTTGCTCATGTATACTATATACATATATATATAAAAAAAATAAAGTAATATAAATAACATAATTATAATACGCAACTAAAACACTATGGACTTGAAATTAGGAGAATAGTGAAGAACGGAGAACCTAAGCACCAAGTTTTCTCGCCCTAGGCCTAGTAGATGGTATAAGAGTGTGTGTGTCGAGTTTAAACCAAAATTAAATTGATTCGATTAGTAATTAACTCCCCTACGAGTACCACTGTACCACTACGAATATAACAATATTATGAATACGTGGCATAAGCTGCCTTTGTTCGGATAACATTATCCCCACGTACGCTGGACGTGAGAGGGTATTATCAATTTGAGAGAAGGCTATGAGACTAATTTGTAATAATTGTAAGATATATTATATTTATATAATACGATGAACTCCATGAGCTCCATAAAAAAAATTAGTTTTTACATAATTTTCTTCTGAAAATTGACATATATACTTCCAATTTCAATTGAATAAGTGCGTTGCTTAGTTACGCAATTGAACAATTAATGCTTCTTAAATTAGTGTAAATATGCTGGATCTGCTTAGATATTATAGCTAAAATATTTCGTTGCCTTTAACATATTCTTCTGTATTTAATAGGCCAAATAATACATATATATGTATATGTTCATATTTTCATGTCTCAACATTTATGTCTTAAACATAATATTTGAGATATTTATCTCATTAAATTTTATAGAAGGATTGTTGAATATATTTGTACGGCAATAACCGTTAAACTGATGTAAATTCCTGTTATACGTGAGATTTTGATTCGTTTAGACATAGATGGATAGTTTTACAAAGGACGTTCTGGTACTTGAGTTGAACGAATGAACAATATAGTGAAGAACGATTCAGTGAATGAAAATAATAGTTCTTTAGTAAAAATAAGAATAAATTTCATTTTTAATCTCTTTCCTCGTTTCTAGAGACATAGCGTGTAGATTGACGCAACTTAACGTTCTGTCACAAGACAGAACTGGTACAAACCAGCGCAGAGAAATAAAAATAATTTTAATTATAATCATTATTATCTTGAGAGCTGATCTAGCTGACATTGAACATAAAATATTATAATGATAAAAAGTAATCTTTTTATATAAAAAAAAACTCTCATAAAAGGTAAATTAAACAATTTTTTTGCATATATAAACGTTTTATTTCCACCTTAAACACATATATAATACTAAGAGATAACTTATTCAGTCATTTATAACTACGAATATATCTTACATTTAAATCACAACATCATCCTAACTATTGGGAATGTAAACATTGATTGACACAATATAAAATCAATAGTGTGATAGGTTAGAGAACTAGGAATAGATTCGAAGTTACCAAAACTCCTGAAAGGTTTCAATTACACAAATGGATTTATATATATATATATATATATATATATATATATATATATATATATATATATATATATATATATATATATATATATATATATATATATATATATATATATATATATATATATATATATAATTACATAACCAGACTTCTTATTCTTCATCTTTTAGTATCTTCTCGATCGTTTACATAATTGTTTCTCAACCTTCTTCTTTTTTCTCAAGCAAATCTTTGCAGTATATAGTAATGCGGTGGTAACAAATCAACACATTGGCAAAATTTGCCCAAAAAATTTAATCTAAGTCAATATTTTAATGTTTAACAATTAGTTAAACAATTCCTTGCTGCTCAATGGCATTGTCATTTTTGATAGTTTAACCAAAATTTTACTATCTTGATAATAAAATTTTGGGTAAAATTTGTATTTATCAAGATTCATGAAAATCTTTCCTCAGCTGTTCTGGATCAGTCTTGCCTATATTCACATGTATGGTAATAGCTTCATCAGTCTCACATTTTAGTATAAAATCATTCCATTGAACTTCTGCTTTCTTACTGTAAGTTTCGTTTTCAATAAGAATAGCTGATTTCGTACATAGACCTTTACTCTGGAATTCTATTAAAGCATAGTAGTCGCTTTTCTTTGTTTCAGATTTGATATCAGCTATATAACCGAGTTTTCGTCTCATAACTTCTACTTTCACGTGATAATTGTATATACACACTTTGATTATGAATGCGCTTTTTTGATAAAGTAAGATAATTTTGTATTTAGTTCTACAGCAGGCAGTCTTTTTGAGCTTAGTTTGGAAATTTTCTATAAGAATTTTGATTTTTTGTGAGTAAACAGCTATAATATTATGAGTGGATTGAAGATGGGCGGACAGTTCCTCGAAGGGCACAGTGCAACAGGTAGAAGTGATGGGACATGTCATTGTGTCATGCTTGCATTCTTCTTCGTGTTTTGCTCTCATATTTGCCGTCAATAATTCACTACAGCCACGCCTGTAAACAAAGAAACGTTTTATTAGAATGATGCATATAAAAACATTTTCGTTAGAATTTCGGGGAATCGAGGACTCTACATGCCAAATTCGAGGTTTGTTTGTAATTTATTCCGTAGGTCTGTCAAAAGAGTTTAATATACATACAGATAATATTTAAAAATAATTTAAAATGAACTGCTTCACCTATCTATCACATTTCTCACACATATACGAATTATTATTCTGTGCCGCTATGTTTAATCTAGTTACAATCAAGAAAATATTACAACTGTTTCATTAGTATAAATATTCTGCAATTGTACGTATATTAGTATATATGTACGTACCCAAATAGTTTTCGTTCTCTCTATACAGATAAGTTTATTGAGAAAGGCAATCATGTGGATAGTTTCTCAATACGTGACAGGTGACCGTTTAAAGCACGACTTCGCCCAAGAGACGAGCGACCGCTATACGTTGGTGCCTACCTATTATATTATAGGTATGTAGGTCATCACGATTTAGTTACAAGTTAAGGTGAATTAAAGTTTACTTGGATTTATATTGTATTGAATAACAGATATTATGTAAGATTGTTTTTTATTATTTATTTTTAAGAATTTATTTATTTACATAATCAATGTCTTTTTATGCGCTAAAAAGAAATGAAGACCTATGTATAGAAATATATTTTTAATATATCTTAGATTCGGATTTAAAACGCAACTATTCGATCTAGCAAAACCTAATTTCCACCTCGGTGATTTTTTATCATTAATAATTTCAGATTAATGATCATTAATTGTTTCCATAATTTTCCAATCTATGAAGAAATCGTATTATGTATTACTTTATTACTTTACTTATACATTTTCAGGCAAAGCCTTCTTCTATCACAGTGTCATTAATTAGAAGCGACCAATAAAATCGGTTAACTAAAACGTTTATAGCTTTTTTTACGATGTTACATATTAGTATAGAGCAGAGTAGGCAGAGCAAACCTAACGTTAAAACATTTCCACCAAAATTTCAGTAAACACTACATTATTACTAAAACAGGGAAATGAAATTTGCTTAAATAATATACTTCTAAATTTGCATCAAATCCCATTACATTGGAGGTACTATGGGTGGCAAAAATTTTCAATTTACCTATAATTTCGACAAGGCAACATCAGATCATTGATAAGTCTCTGCAGCGCTAAGCACGGCGAGGCCGGTGCCCGTAAGGTTCCTCTGCACCACGCGCAACGTGACATGCGTCGCGAACACCTTGAACACCATACGCCACCACACCATGGACACACACAGGGGCCGGAACACTGTAAAGAAAAAAATATATAAAATCATTGTATAATTATAAAGTGATCTATAATTGGAAGTAAGAGTTTTGAAGTTTTTTTTATCACTTTTCCAAAAATATGAGTGTTTTAACGCATTTTATTTAATTTAGCTAAGGCAACGCCTACATACATAGGCTAGACTAAAACAGACTAACATAAGGATAAATTAATGTTATTACAAACGTTATCTTAAGAATTTTGGTACAAAACCATTGTGTATTAAGATTTCCTACATGTAGATGTTTTCGTCGTCATCACTTTTCATTTTGTAACTGCGTTTTTTTTTTAATAATACTAATGATTTAAATATAATTAATCCATGAACCCAGAACCGTCGCGTCCCATTACTTCCTGATTTGTTGGAATTTCTTACAGAATTAATATTTCTGAGACACATTACAGAACTTAATTAAAAAGTTTCACATCCGTTCGCATAATTATTATTTGCGTTTAATATTCTTTTGAAACTTAATAAACAGCAAGGTGTGTGCGATATTTCAACTTCGAATAACCTAAACTTTACGCTGGAGTATTAATATGGGAGTTAGGGCCTGTGTGAAATAGATTGAAACTTTCACTCGTTAAATATGTATAAAATAAAATGCTTTATATATAAGCTTTTTATAATCAAATAGATATAAATGAATGAATAGTTTCGTTACTATATTGCCTTAAGACTGGTTTATTTGACAATTTGAAGCATTGTGAAGTATTTTTTAAAAATGGGTGTGTAAGACAGTAACGCAGCGGTCGCACGACTACTACCATAGCGGTCATATCCTAATCTTAACAATAACTGCCTCGCGCCCTAGCGCTACTTTTTATTATGTAAATATGTAATCTAACTTATATTATATAACTATACTTTGGACACATATATATATTATAATAATTAATATATATGTATTTGTCCAAAGTATAGTTACATATATTGGTGCTATATTAAGATTATATGTTATTATTATTAGTGTATTTTCTTAAAATAAACATCTATGTACCTATAATATAAGATCAATCAAGTGAGTAAAATGTAGTAATGAATAACTCGCTTATTCATTGTTCTAGTTTTAGGTAACAGTGAATAAAAAAATTGTAAAAATACAGATGGAGATAAGAGTTCGTTACGATCAATATTAGTAATATAATTAATACTGATGATAAGAGAACGAAATAATTCTAAATTAAAAAAGGTACGGACCAAGTGTAGTGTTCATTATATATAAATAATAAAAATTTTCAATACTTTTATTGATTCAATAGATCATCATATATATATATATATATATATATATATATATATATATATATATATATATATATATATATATATATATATATATATATATATATATATATATATATATATATATATATATATATATATATATATATATATATATATATATATATATATATGTGTATACAGTGGAGGTTTTAGCACTACCGGTGCTCTGGGCGAGATTACTACTGTTGAAACCCCACGCGGCCATTTTATTTGTGTTTATTTATCGAAGAAGATTAAAATAGAGTTTATTACATCGCATTAATAGTTCCAATGTAATTGCGGTCAGTTAGTTCGGGTATGAAGAATGTGTCATGTCTAATATAATCATTACAACTTTACAATGGGGCTACAATAGGGTAAATACGGACGATCATATAAATTTTAAAAATATTTATTTTAAAAATATATTTTCGTTGATAATTTACATAATTACAAAGTTAAAATAAACAAATGATGTTTACGAATTCAGATAGCGTTCTTATTCAAGACGCATCGTCTCCATTATAATATATAATTTAACTTCAGGAAGTTCGATGGCTCAAGAAGAATGACAAAATGGCGTAATACTAAGCATATGCTTTAAGTATTCATTTTTATAATATTATTAAATAATTTTACTTTTCACAGGGTAAGGGCCAATAAATAATAATTTAATTTTATGAATTTTGTAATATCTTATATCTTTTGTAATATTATAAATTCTAACTCTATCTCGTATATAAAGGCACTAAGAGCCAACTATCGAAAAATTTCATTATATTTGCTTAAATTTAAAATATTTCGCATAGAGTAGAGGAATTTATTGCCAAAACCAATGCTTTTTTTAATTCTACAAATTTAAACCAAGGTATCTTGATTAACGTCTCGTTATATTTTCGGTTATATATAGTTTTTAAAAATAGCTTATTGATAATTGAAAATACTTAACACAATAAATTGAAGGTCTTGAGTTTATTCCAGTTTTGTTAAATAAGAAAATATATAATTTTAGTGTAAAACATTCTTATTGACTCTGTTGAGTTTAATATTGTTATAACTACTAAATAAATACAAACTACTAAAAAAATTCAACTATTATGTAGTTGTAATCATAAGAAAACAAACTTTTATATCTATAAACTAAAATCTATTTTTCATTAGAATGTATATTTACGATACTTCTGTTCTTTAATTATATATCTAAAGCTTACCTGTAGAGGTTCCAAGCAAATGCTGCATTCTGAAAACCTAGATAGGACTTCGTCGCAGTTGGGACAGGAACATTGAGCTGAGTGTGCTTCTGCAGGAGTCTCTAAAGGCGGCTCTACTATTGGTAGAGATTTGTCTGTAACAAAATTGTCTTTATTAGGTTTTTTTTTAATATCCATTTGGATATGGATGAATTTTAATTATTTTAATGTAAGATTATAACTCGGAATAATATATCATTTTGTTAAAAATAAAAAGCTAGAATTGCTTAAATTTTGCAAACAGAAGTTAAATGCTTATTAAATATATATATATATATTATATATATATATATATATATATATATATAATATATATATATATATATATATATATATATATATATATATATATATATATATATATATATATAATATATATATATATAAATATATATATATATAAATATATATATATATATATATATATATATATATATATATATATATATATATATATATATATATATATATATATATATATATATATATATATATATATATATATATATATATATATATATATATATAACTTAATAATTGTATTTATTATCATAAGGTTAAAATAACGTCCATATTTTGCAGTTTAGAAAGAAAAATTTTATCACGTCATACTGCGGGGTTAGTTATTACTATATTCTCTGCTGTTCTCTGATCAATTGTGAATAATAATGTTTAGCTTCACGCTATATCCCGCATATAGCAGAATAGATAGAGACAGAAAGCGTTTCCAGAGTTTACAGAACTACAGTATGCCACTGCGCAATGACGGTCACCATATAAATATAAATAAATAAAGTCTAAATTGCAATTACATAAATTCTTATACTCTTGTTACCAAAACGATAAAATATTCTATTTTTATTTTATTTATATAAGGAAAATCGCTTTAATGAAAAATATATACATTCTTATCACATTGGTACGTGTATATTCCAGTAACTTATTTTTTATAGTGTAAAGTCCTTGAATTGAGATTGTCCAGAAATTAACAATACTATGACTTTCTTATATAGGTACGGTATTTTATTAATTAAAAAAAAAAAATCAAAGTTTACGATGTCATAATTGAGTCTGAGATATTGCCACAGGCATACAAATTTTGGATCCTTTAATCTTAGTTTTTACCTATGACTTTGCCCGCGTCGTCAATGACTAGGGAATCTGTTTAATACGATCGCGCGAATATACTAATTTCCGCATAATACGCCATTTAACTTGGTATTTTAACTTTTAACAATTTAAATTTGCTATATAATATATATATATATATATATATATATATATATATATATATATATATATATATATATATATATATATATATATATATATATATATATATATATATAAATTAATAATGAAATACACCACTATCTTAACGAAATAAAAGATACCGATAGTTAACGACCCTTGAATGTGCGTGATTCGATTCTAAATATTGCAGCGGCATGGTAAGCAGTCAATCCTAAATCTATTCAAAATTGTTTCAAGAAAACAAGTTTTAAGGTAACGGGATTTAGGTATGAAATTTAATCGACTAAAGATCTTTTTAAAAATGTGAATATTACGCAAAAATAGGGCTTATTTTTGCGGTAACAATGTAATGAAGATGAGTCTAATTCAATTTTGTTTAACTATCAGGCATTATTAGCAGTTAGCGGGTTAAGACACTGTATGCCTTATTTTATTTAAAACAAAGATACACTTAATCAAAATAAATGATAACTTCAAGTAACGTAATAATAAATATACTATGATATGTCATAAGTTTTTCTAAGTAGTACTTTTCCCCGCTTAATACGCTTTTTCGTTCCAGACCTTGCCTTGTTTCTGCGTAATACTAAAATGAAGTATTTCATTGTAGACCAGTGTCTGAAATCTGACACTAACTACCCAAGAAGCAAAGTCACTAAGAGACCAAAAAGTAAAAAACGGAGAGATATTATCACTAATTTCCCTCTTTTTTATTTTTCAAAGATTCACACAAATAAGTCAATCAAAAACAAAGTTCAATGCCGTAACAGTTTAGTTTGTTACTCTTTCGTACGAGTCGGATTGTAACACGAACACGATTATGACATAACTGTGAAAGGTTTCGAGGTTAGTATAACCTGTTTCATATAACTGAGCTCGGCTGAGATGCATCTATATGTAAAATTTTAACTTGACTTACATATATATATATATATATATATATATATATATATATATATATATATATATATATATATATATATATATATATATATATATATATATATATATATATATATATATATATATATATATATATATATATATTTCTTTAATTTTATTATAATATTCTAAGTAAGGTGTTTCATTATATAAAAAAAAACATTTAAGAAGTTAAATGATAAATATGTATTACTAAGAAAGAAATATTAAATAATTATAATACAAGATACTGACGTCGAGGTATAGTTTAATAGTAGAGGGTTACAGGTTCGAATCTCACTAGGGCTTTGCGGGTTCCACCTATATTCGAGACATGACATATCGGTAAAGCTTTCCCGAATTCAACGCCGTGTTTTTATTATCAGGGGATAAAAAATAATCTCAGGAGTCAGAAGCAAATCCAGAACGATCACCATTACATTAATAGCATGATGGCCTTAAGTTTCTTAATTCTCCATTTCTATGGAACAATGGAGTGCGGAAGATGTGTAAACATCAATAATAATTTATTTAAGTGATGTAATCTCTATGTAAATAAACAGCTATATATTAAATATTTACAATGAAGTCGACGAACTCATTATTTTTCTTATCTTTTTGATAATATTTGTAACAGCAGACAGCCTTGTTTGAAATGCATTATTAATTCACTTACAATCATACTCAAATAAGTGAATTAGCGTTGAACTGATATAAAATAAAAAAAAAATAATAATATGTAAATAACCATATATGTTCCGATATAAAAGCTTTTCGATATTTTTTTTATTTAGGAAGGAATTTTTCTACGTTTATTTTTTCAAGTTACAAATTATTTATAGTATTTACTATTTAAAATCCGTTGACTTATTGTTAAAGTCAGTGCCAGGCAAAGCATGAAAAAAAAATTAAAAAGATAACTACTACAAAATACATCGAACAAAAGATAATAAAATTAATTTTAAAATATCGGTCAAGTGCGAGCAGTACTCGCGGACCGAGGATTCCGCACCTATCTCATGATTTTAGGTATTCCGCTGACGAAACGGAATCCGTCTGCCTGTTGACAGACATACAGGCAGACGGACAGACATAGAGCGGAGGCTTAGTAATAGGGTCCCGTTTTTACCTTTTAGGTACGGAACACTAAAAATACCCAAATTGGCAACGATTCCAAGAATAACTTTGATTGAATTTAAACAGTAAACATGTATATATTACGTAAGTATCAGTAATTTCATTTATTTATTTTTCATTTTATTTATTCTAAAGGTTATTTAAATATTATTTTCTACAGTTCAGTTCATGTTTAAGCTTGTACCTTAGGTTGGTACAATTTTGAAGGCGGTTAATTTTTTTGTTAAAATAACTTTAAATTAAATACCATGTATTAGCTTACAACTTGCTATGATGTTATAGCGAGTTGACCTCAAATTTTAACTCATAACCTTCTCAGTAACATTAAAAGATCTTATAATATTTACGTTTATTTTATTTATCTATTTCGGTCTAAACTAATTTATATAAGAGTTATTATTAGGAGACTTTATTTCAAGTTATATAGCCTTAGGAGATGGTTTTAAGATTCAAACTAATAATTAACTTTATTAAAACGTGTTAGGCTACAGACTAGAAATACCGATTCGATGCTGGCTAGATTGAAATTGTATCGTTTTGACCTAACGTTCAATACCTAAACGGGTTATCAGGATCAGTATTACTGTCACAAGCTCCATGTTGTCAACTGCTTGATATTGGCCTCTTTAGTGGCACGCCTCTGAGCTCGAAATTCGGCTTGTTTTAGTAAACATTGCTAGCCATCTTGCGTAAATAGTTACTCCTTAGAGTAGGAGCGTCGTATAGGCCATACGAGCTTGCCATTGCACGATATGCACTCCAGAATGCCTTTATCTGCTACTACTAATGTGACCAGTCCTTTGCCTTGTATTTTACTCTTCGTTAAAAATATGCTTAGTTATTGTTATAGTATCTTTTAAGTTTGCAGGAGATAAAAATTACCGGTTAAGTGCAAGTTGGACACGCGCACCTGGAGTTCCGTACCAATTTCATTATACAAAATGTGGCGAAATTTTGTATAATGAAATGTTTGTATGAAAAAATGTTTTTCTGTGTTCCAAGAGACTATCGATCTGGATTGATTTGAGAAGATATATGTACAACGAAGTAATCTTATAAGGATTACAAGTTTCTTTTGACGAACGGAGCCCCAAAAAACACAGTTCTATCTAAAAAAAAGTAGTTAATTATGTTCATAACTCTATACTATAATACTCCAAAAGTAAATTTAAAACACATTTTTAAAAATAAGCTATTTCATAACATCTCTGAGCGAAATATTCGTGCAATGGTTTTTACTTTAGTTTTTTCTACAAAGTTTTTACTTATTGAGAAAATAGAAACTGTAACGAATTATTGAATAAGGAACGATGATGTAAAGATTTGATTGTATCGCACATAAGAAACTAGTAATGCTCCGTGGCTTCACTTTATTGTGGTCAGGACATACGTACATACAAATTTTCTTATATTAGAACATATATGTAGTATAATATGATTTTTATGTGTTTATTTTATAAGTTTCAATTTAAAAAT
This sequence comes from Dione juno, assembly GCA_037127375.1. NCBI lineage: Eukaryota > Metazoa > Arthropoda > Insecta > Lepidoptera > Nymphalidae > Dione > Dione juno. Next base: position 898,763 of record JAXRJS010000053.1, read on the forward strand.
ATACATTTTTTTTTATTAAAAAAAAAATATTTATATTATAGATTTTATTAAATAAATCACATCTCAATATTTGTTTTAGTCAAATGAAATGAATATCCAAAAATATATCAAAACGTTATATAAACTAGATCCGTCAACGCTCTATCGACTATAAATGCAGAAATACAGAAAAATGATAAAAATTCTGACGGAATATTAAATGATTACTATACATTCTTAGAGCGACACTGACCTTTTGACATGCTAAGCGCGTAGCTTTGCAGCCTTGGCTAAATTTAGGCTGTTATAGTGCCATTCTTACAAACGCCTGACAAGTTGCTCAGTATAATAACGTATGTAATATTTTGAAATAATTACAGATATTCAATTTCTGGATTTAAATAAATAAAACATATTAAATTGATTAAATACATTTCTTTGTTTTTCTATAAGGGACAGATAAAAATTGTAATTTGTGGAAAATTTATATGGATTTTAGTATAAATTTTATGGCAGATTCACTTCAATTACGTTATATACGACTGAAAGTCGTGACTCATTATTCTCACTGTGTACTGAAATAAAGAGAGCAGAGTGATCTGGTACTACATTTACTCTGTATTTACATGAATGTATAAGTAAACGTAGCAAAGTCAACAATATTTAATCATATAAAAAAACAATATCTTTGAACGATAGAAATATCTAATCAAAAAATCACTTATCGTAATTTTAATATTTTTTACATATTTTACGCAAAATATTGATAATTGGATATATATAAATATCCTAATTTTAAAAATGAAAATAAAAACTACACTCGAGACGAGTTTTACGAATCACCTTATATTTATATAATGACGTGAATAAAATTTTATATGAATATATGATTTTTATATAAATACATATATACATATATACAAATATACATATATACAAATATACATATATACATATATAAATATATACATATATACAATGTGTAATAACTGTGTCACCACATAATGATATCAGATAGATAAATATCCATGAGTAAGATTACACGGAACAAAGAATACGCGTTAAATTTGCGAATTTCTTAGAAGATCGCACCAAATGACGTTGTATGGAAGTGTGACGATGACTGACAAGGTCTCGTGTTCAATATACATAAGGAAATCCATTTTGGATCAATGGATGAATGCTTGGATATAGAAATTATAAAGTAATTACCTACAGTAAGCGTCACAAACATTAATATATATATATATATATAATATATATATATATATATATATATATATTATATATAGATATATATATATATATATATATATATATATTTATTAATTATTATTATATATAATTTTTTTTTAATTTTTTTTTATTGTTAAGCAATAAGGCCGCCTTTTGTACAATTTCTGTTTTTTTTTATATTATTTACTTTTTGGTGTATTTTCTCTTGGGTGTACAATAAAGGATTATTATTATTATTATTATTATTTAGTCTGTTAAGAAAAAGCGTCGTAAGTTATACAAATCTCTATATATCAAGCCGTGAAACGCAACAAATGTTAAATAATTTTATTTACTTATTTTATTCGTTTTTATAGTTTTATGCTTAGTTAGTATATAGGGTAAGGTTCGATTCCCGAGTCGTTAAATAACAGTTATAGAAACATTGCAAAACAGTCACTGTTCAAAATCGCTACAGGTACGATATCAAGGTTGCGGTATGCCTTATGCAATGTTTTAAAATTGCTCAGCAATAAAATGTAAGACTTATATAGAAGAATGATTTCTTATTATGAAAGAAAATGTTGCTAGATTTGAGTTGAATCCAACCTTTTTGTTACAATGAACTGTAAATATCAAATATGTGGACTTCCATTGTTCTTCAGTCAACACTACACTAAACATATGTATTATATATATATATATAGATATATATATATATATATATATCTATATATATATATATATATATATATATACATCAAATATTCTATATGTATTAATGAAATTTTCCCGCTATAAGCAGACAGATTGACAGTCAACGCACAGCTGTACAGCTATTTATTTCTCGAAATTTCTACAGAGTCAGCTATTACGAAGTTGGGAGCTGCACATTGTATAACACAAAGACAAAATTAGCTTGTGATGATAAGCTGTGAGCTCGAGTCAGTCATGGAAATATTTGATTTTTTTTGTTTGTCATATAGAATGATATAGATTTATTATTTTCTAGATTTCATTTTAAATTAAATATTCATTACAATTACTTATTATCTAATTTGATCTATCTATTGTGCGATGTAAATTTAAAAGAAATGAAAATGAAGAACCTTTATATACATTTATATTTTATGATACGGATTAAAAAGTTTAAATTAAAATTGAGTAACGTTTTTAAAAAGATTAGTAAAACATTTTACTAATCTTTTTAAAAACGTACCTTAACCTAACCTTTTTAACATTTTTAGTGTAGTACAACTTGAGCTCACAATTTTATCTCTTGCTTATATATATTTTAAATTAAAACTAAGCTTAATATAAAGAGAGTCTGAACTCTAACTCTCTTCTCTCTACTCACTAAGGATATTGACTAGATTTTCCACCACCTAAATCAACCAGAACCAAAACAGTATTGTTGTATATGTTATAATTTTATTTGGATTATAAAGCTTATGAAATTAAGCATTTTATATACTATGTTATACACTTTAATTCCAATATTTATTTTTAAAACGGAAATGTTCATGCATAGGTTCATAATAGGATAATTTCAGTACAAATTACCTAATCTATATATATAAAACGTTTCCGTTACTGAATGACAGACAGACAAAGTACAGAAGAAATTACATAGCGTAGAAATCTGAAACTTGGCAATTAGATAGTTTCTGGAGTGTACTAAAACAAGATTTCCCGAAATTCCAACGGGAACGTTATAAAAAGTACCCGAGCAGTTAGATCTTATATACAAAAGTATAATATTAAATTACCTTCTATATCAACATTTTCACCGCCAGAGGACTCTGAAGCGTCATCTTCTATTTTCTTATCAGTCACTATTTTCATGCTGTTCTCTCCGCTATCGTTGTGTTGCGATCTCTTCTCCGTTACGGAGTGAAACTGTTGAGAGATATATAATATAATATTGGGTCACTATATACTTATATTGTATCTTATAAATAAAACGAAATCGAATTAATTAATAAATATCGAATTAATCTTATTTAGTATATATTTTTATATTTTATTTATTTTAATAGACTATGTGACATTATAAAGAATTCGTATATCGTCTCAGTTTTAAATTATTATCTGCTTAATTTAATATTAGATATTCACGTTTTTTTTTAAATATACTATTTTTCTAATTCCATGATATTCAGATTATTTAGAACTTTTATTCAATACTTCTTGGAAACCGTCCAAGAGGTGTGGGTTCTAATCCCACCAAGTTTAACTTTTAAAACGTGTCAAAAATATTTTTTATAACCTTACTTTGAAATAACACTTTAAAAATAATAAAATATTTAAATGACTATGATTTTGAATTTTTTATTTTGACTCCATGTATTTAATAGTTTCTTTGTATTATTTGTATTTCTTTATACTTTACTGTACTTATTTTTAAGTTTACTTAGTGCAGCAAGTATTGAACATTTTAAGGTACACATTTTACTTATAACTAAACATATATACATATATATTAAGTATGTAATTTAATCAATTTATATTTATTTTCCAAGCTATTTATTCAATGTGTATGAATATCACCTCACCTCACCTACCTCTCAGTGTAGCTAATGTATATATAGTGCGTAAGCGTGCTATAAAAATTTTCGTCACAACATCCGTCACTGAGACGTGAGTGTAATGTTTAAATACTCAATTAGACTACACATTCTTCAAACTTTACTTCTGTAGTAAAACAAATAAATATCTTATTAAATAGATCATTCGTATATGAATCACTATATTTTATTATGCGTCACTATGCTCTCTTGTTATTTACTTTTCGCTATATATATAAATATATTAAGTAGTATATGAAAACCAAATAACGTTATCGTTTCTTACGAAGTTTCTACTTAAGAAAATAAAAATATTATAATATATATATAAAAAAATATTTGATGTAAAAGTGCAAATATATTGTAAAATCTATATTAATTTGTAGTTTTATATATGTTTTCAATGATTATATTTGATAAGTATAAGTTAAAGTAAGTCAAAAGTATATAAGTATTGTCTAGAAAAGAGTTGCGACATAACATTTGTGCGTACACATGGTGTTGTGAAATTTAAGACAGTGTTCCACTTGATTTGGTCTTTATTTTTTGTTCTTGTTGTTGTTTTAAATTCTTTTACTTTTGTTTAGAAGACTTACTAGTGACATTCTATTTAGCACACTACTTTTGAATTTAATAGATTTGTAATATAAATTTGTAAATTTTGAAAATAAAAAAAAGCATATAAACTCCGTGTTGACTGTGCCACAATTTTGGTACCAATGCTTCAAGTTATAAAATATATATCAACAAAGAAATACTGTAGAATCGATAAATATGCATACAATATATACTTACATATACAATAAAGATACTAAATCATAAATAGTGCAAGAATATCCGAAAACCATCTCCAGGATTCGAACTCACGACTATCCCATACAAACAGATAGCGAAATAAATTTGACAATTTATTCTAATCATTCGCCTTACAGTTCACGTGATTTCACATGCCATTGATAATGTTTAATAAAGCTTAATCGTCTTTTAATTAGTTTAATTCACAAACCGGTTGTAACTAGTTATGATACATATATATTTATTTATTACTTCTCATGCCCCCACTTTATTTGATCTATCCCGCTTGACATATGTAATTGAATACGATACTCCTGTTTATGTTTCAATTTCAGTAATACTGTATTATGTTGGTCTCTTGGGTAGGTTGTGGCTTCAAATCCAGTATTGAGTAAATATAGATATTAATAAATTTATTAGGTAGAAAAAGACAACCGTAATAACTTGAAATCTCTTAAAAAATACTTAAGTAGAGATAATTGTCTTAGCTCTATGCATAGTTGAACTAGCAGAAGGAAAATTACTTAGTGCATAGCTTATACTCTAGAAGAAGTTAGCAAAAGGTACGGACCACTTGTACGTAGGGATAAGAAAAAAACATTGCTTTTAAATAGAATGAAAATATTTGCATTATCAGACAAATGTAAAAAAAATAATCCTAGAAAAATGTACTTGACTGTACTGTACTTGTACTGTATGTATATAAGTTATGCTTTTACATACCAATTATAATATTAAAGTATGTACAAAAATAGCTTATCTACTCTTCCACTACAACACGTTGCTAAAGTGGTTTAGTAATATCTCAGGAAATGGTACCGGTTGAATAACATCGACACTGGCACAGCAATATACAATTTTGTTTTAAAAATATTTACTTTAAATCATGCAATTTACTGTAATGTACTAATTGTCAACTGTGCATTGCGGTTCGATTACCGGTTGCAGGCAAATAATAGAATTTGATAAAAAAAAATCAATCTGACGGTTATTCTGAATGAACTATTTTTTACTTTTGTTCGATAACTACTTTAAAAATTATGGAAAATTTAGTGTAATACTAGGTTTTTTCACTTGCTATCTATATTTTTATTTTCTCTTTTTTTTTTTTTTCTCAATAAAAACCTATATTTAAAAAAATTACAATTTATTACAAAAATTTAAATTCAATTAATTAAAATGTTTAAACGATGTCAATAACTATACAGTTCAATGCTAAAGGCCATTGCAATGAATCAATGAATCAGTTATTTAGATACAATATACATTATTGTTATCTACATATATATATACTTATATATATGTATATCTCTACTATCGTTTTTGTTAGTAGTTTAATTTGTTTGTTACACGATGAGTCTGAGGCCAGTGGTTCTAGATTTCAATCTCGAGATACAAAGACGGTTTCAAAAACTGAAATTTCGCTCCTTTCCTCACTTTCCCCTCAATTATCGTAAACTAAGTTTATTGTACAGTATTTAAACATACTTTTAATGAATAAATACATATTATTTATGAAATTCATAATATATTTGCATACATAAAGTTAAATGTAATCAATTATCTGTTCACTAATACCTCAAAGCCATTGTTAATTGTACCAATTCATTAACATGTTTAGCCAACGTTAATTCACCCGACTTAATTAGGGTAATGGACTCCAGTATGCACAGTTAGTATCCCATGTGCATTTATTTCCATTTATGTGCATTCTATAGGTTTTGATGAGAAAGAAGAGTGTCATATCACTCTTCTCCATTTATCATATACATGTATATGTATATATAGACAACGAAATCAGTGAGTGATATTTTTTATGATATAAAGTCCATTTAACCAGGAATACTAAAGATATTACGTTGAGCGTTTTAATATCACACATTAAATTAGATTGTCATACACATCTTTTATTTCTCATATTCTCATTTGAAGCAAAGTCGCGGGTAAAATTAATAACAATATAAAAATGTACAGAAACTTAAGCCTCTCTATCAGCCAAGTCCAAACTAAGTCTTATATACAGTAACAGGTACCGGTATTTTGTCATTGAAGTTGTCAAATGATTGATAGTACTTTTTTGCTGTACGGCTCAGTGAAAGTTAGCCTTGATATGACCTTCTATAAAGCGTCTATAAAGTCTAGGATTAGCTAACTCTGTAAGTTGTACGTTCTAGTTATCAATTCTGTTAGATGTGGTATTTGGTGGAATGAAAATGTTTTTTATAAGTAACATGCGGCAGGCGGGTCTGAGTCTCGTTCGTTGATATTAATATGACTTTTATATTTAATTTAGATATTTCTATGAGTAATATTAACATCTGGAATATTATTTATACCATTTATAGTTCGTTCTAAGATATATTTAATATGAATATTCTAATATTCCACACGATCTCTTTAACAACATACATACATACATACATACGTACATACAACATATACACAACGTATTCATGTAAATTTAGTTATTGGCACGCGAATGAACTACAATTATTGATAGAACGTGACTTATCACTCAACTTTACTTTTGTTGAACATCGAATTTCATTTGCATTTCACTTTACTATAAAATATAGCTTGTATAACATATTTGGAAATACATCATGTTTTATTTAGGAGCATAGCTCTAATGGACAAACATACATATATATATTAGATACTTTATTCTGATATAATTTACAGTGTACGAAAACTGTTCAAAACTAGATTTTGATTGTGGAAATATTTTTTAAGTCACGAACATCCAAAACAGAATTTAAAGATATTCTTCCTTCGGCTTCACACCCGTGCTTAAATGAATGTAACGAAGAATTATGCATGACATATTCAAAGTACGAGATAGGTCTGACCACGGGTAGAGTGGATGCCATACACCTAGCCCATAGCCTATAGACTATAGTCTTGGTAAATGGACTATTGAAAAAAAAATTCTATTCCAATCACTAGTTCATATTATAAGTGCAATCAATTAAACAAACTCTATATCATTATAATATATTAGTCTAGATTGTAGATATATAATATATTAGTCTAGACATTACCTAAACATTACCTATATCATTTTTATCACTAAGATTCTAATGACGTTTTCCTTTTTTTATTCTTGGTAAGATAAAGGATTTGAACCTTGCTCTTTTCATTTAATTTCATAGCCACGCCATGACTTATTCACAACTGTGCCTTAATGACAATAAAGTTTCTGAGTACAGCTCTCTTTTGTTTTCGCAAAATACTACCGAATGTAAACAGTGACAGATTTGTACGCATTACAAAGAGTAATGATTATAAAGTCAGTTAGAAGGTTGAAATCTAGGTCAATGCAGGTTCAATCTCCGTTTAGTTTAATACATAAATGTTTTATATATTTTCGTTTTTGATCTAGTTGGTCAAGAAAAACAACAACAACATATAATGAGAAAAAATTGTTGGAAAGTTGAGCACAGGAGTAATTTTGCATTATCCTTCTCGCCGAACCGTTTGAAATTTAAAAATGACAGATACGCTTACAGATTTACTAAACAGAACATTTCTAAAACAATAAAGTCCTTGATGCAGTACTCCTTTGTATTGCGCTAAATATGACTGACTATGTGACCAGAAAATATATGATTTTCTAGTTAATGCCAATAAAAAATCGCTATAGTATATATATTTCTCTTTGTAACGTCTAAAAATGGACACTTACCGATTTCCTAAACAATAACATTTTAGACACACGCCGTAAATTTTGATAATCTCTCGCACTACATTCACACTCTTCCCCATCCGAGCAATTCATGCTATATACGTGACGCCGCATTTCCAATACAAAATGTCAAATCTAAACGAAAACGCTATTAAAATACACAATTGTGACTTAAAATTTCAACTTGAAAAAAATTAGGTGCAAGAAATAGCTTTACTATAAAGAGGTGAGTCCGGACGACCGATCACTGAGGTGTAATGTCGTAAACTAATAGTGAGAACAGTTTACAATAGGAAATCAACATTTGTGAGACAATGAATGTATTTTTAGCCGACTTCAAAAAAAGAGGTTCTCAATTCGACGGGATGTTTCTTTGTATGTTTGCTTGTTACGCGATTATTCTGTCCGCTGTGAATTGAGTTTGATTATTCTTATATTGTTAATTAGTATATAGATAACTTAAAAGGTCTTATTTAAATATTTTGATGATTTGTAAAGTGTTATTCTTAAAGGATAAGAAAATATACTTAAAGAAATTATAAAGAAAATATACTTAAGGGATTTGAACTCGCGCTTCATGGAAACCGTCCAAGGGCTCTGACCACTAAGCCATGTGATTTTCCTCACTTATATGCTTTTTACAACTTATTAAGTTGTTAGCATCTCTGTTTCAGGGAGTTTTAACAAAAAAAGTATTGAAGAAAAAAATTATCTTTTTTATGGTGTCTGAAAGTTTTGATAAGTAAGTTTTTATAAAACAACACTATAATGTCAATATATAATGTCAAATATGTCTTGTTCCTTGTGCAAATTTGTGACGTTTATTTAAAAAAAATACTTATTTAGATAAATATCTGACTTCTTTTACTGAGTGATACACAGACATCAAATCTATAAATATTATAACTATTAACCATTTTTTTATTACGTTTATAAGTTATCTCATTTGTCATTAATTTAAGTCGCTTGACTAACTAAATCAACAGTTTTGGACACGCTATTCCCATTGTCTATACAGATAGCTGATACATTGTGAAGATGAAAAGAAGTTATTGCTCAAGCTTTGACAAATAACATTAGGTACGTTAATTTAGATATGTATAAAAAACCTCTTTTTTATTAATATCATACAAAAAAAATATTACGCCAGTTAAGTGGATTTCTGCATACTTTGCGATATATTACTAGATGACCTTGGAATATCCTTTATAATTTCCTAAATGGTCCTAAATAGAGTGAACGCATATTGTACATGTCAATATTCATTTTATAATTTATTCAAAATTTGTTCAAATTGTATAAATGTTGGCAATAAAAATTCTTTATAATTTTTTTGTGTTTCGACCTCTGGAAAAAAGAACTGCATAGAACGGAGTGTCCTGTCACTGTAAAATTAGTGTAGATTGTCTTTGCTACTTTGCTAAGGATGAAATATATTAAATTTATTCGCCTTAGTGCAGTGTGTGTTTTAAAATATCAATTATATTGATACGAAATTGTATTGAAACTGAGTGTCTTGGCACTATGATTTTATTTTTCTAATTTTTTTTCATCTCTATCATAAATTTCTTATAGTATATGAAGTCATATTAATATTACATATATATGCCAAGCTTATCATTAATTTAAATACATACACCTTATCAGGATTAATAATGTGATGTCCGCAAACGTCACTACAGCCATTGGCTGCTTTGAATAAGGAAATGAAATAGGCTTTGAGTGATTTCAATTAAAATCTTTTGAAAAATTGTTTAATTAGTACCGATGCTTGTGGGTTCGATTCTTATTTTAGCAGTGTTTAATTTGAACTGTAATCATTTAAGCTATTTTGGTTGACCTGTATGCGGAGACCTCCTTCTCTATAGACAATTATCTAATTAAAACCGATTTGAAGCCTACACAATCTTTTAACTCAATATTTTTTTTCTTCCTAAACTATTCATGCCAGATTGTTACGGTTACTCCGTTCAAGCGATACAATGGTATGAAAAAGTTGATTGTCGCTGTTCATATATATATTTTTTTTAATTTTCATTCATGTATAGGCTTTGTTATGTGTTATCTAGAATTCGGTGTTAAGTAAAGAAGCGTGACTTCTATACTCATGTAGTTATATATATCTTGTAGGCATATGCCTTGATTTTGTGAATTTAAAATAAAAAAATAACAAGGCAAGCCAGGCAGGGAAGGCAGGGGACCCTTTGGACTCGCGTTACGTGCCGGAACTCAACGCCGCGCGTTCTTTATTACAAGAGCAAAGAAATTACTATAACTGAGCAAATATTTCTATATACAAATTTCAAGTTACGATAATTATGAACAAGTTACTACTTACATCCTAACATAAATTAGCTTTATCAAAAGTAATAGAAATCTCGAGAAAGGAATGCTCAAGTGAATCACATATAAACATAAAAACAAACATTGTATATACGTACTGCTATTCAGTGTTATTTCGGGAGCACTGAGTCATATTGTCTCTCCACTCTCATGTTTACAGTTATGGGCTTGCTTGCGGATGCTGCATATAAGATTAATATATATATATACATATATATATATATATATATATATATATATATATATATATATATATATATATATATATATATATATATATATATATATTATCTCATGAATGGTTACAAGTTCGAATACACCATTAGTCAATATTACATTATATGTATTGCTGAGTAATTCCAATTACTTGTAAAAATAACAATTAGGTAAGCAATACTGTACTGTATGATGTTTCATATAAAGTCAGAAGATTTATTCATTTATTATATTAATAATTAAATATAAATTATAATATTAATGGAATTAATTATATTTCGATGTATGGGTTACTGTTCAGAATTACTTATAATCATGTGTCATGTGTCATACACAAATATGGGTGAAGTCGTAGGTGAAAGTTAGTAAAGTCATAAGCATATTTTTTATTTTAAATTTAACATAGGGTAGTTGTTTATAAGATTTTTTCAATCGTACTAAATATTTTGTAACTAAAAGGTGGCTTTGACGATACTGTCGTTTTCATATATATCAGTAAGATATTGAATATAGTAAAGCTTAAATAAGATTAAATACATAACTGCTATATTTTACTTCAAGGTAAAAATAATTATCTTGAGACCATCGTAGTGCAGTGTGTCTGGCAATGATAAAAGTTATTAAGTTGTGATTTTAGTGTGACTCGGGGTAGTAAACTATATCCATTTCTCAGATCTGGTAAGACTTAGCGCGGCGTTAGATTGCGCTGCCTCCACTTACAATACACAATACTTTTAAGTAGATGGAATGTGAAAAACAAAGTGGCTCAGCACTAGGCTCTGCTCTAGGACTTTATTTGTATGTTATTACTACAAGATATAAGTAAAAATTAAAAAAAAATACTTATAATAATGTATGTTATTAATATACCATTATTAAGTTCATTTCGTGCGTTTAAATGAGAACTGGTTAAATTTAAGCCCTATACGATAGCTAGCCAGTAGCCACCTGGTCGCAGGATGTCGATAATTGCATTCAACAACACGTCCGTTCCACACATGTTCACTACAGAAAAATATGTACGGCTTCTTTTTTAGTATTTCGTTTGAGATCTCTGGTATATTTAACCGGCTAGTTTTTAAGTTGAATGAAATATATGCTTTGTACTAATTATAATATTTCTTGTAGTACTTTTTTTTTGCTATTTTTATTATTGTATGAGAAAATACATTTGAGTGTTAAATCACTCTGTTTTTTTAATTGTTTAAGTGTACGTACAAATTAAGAGACTAATCTCATTTATTATCTTACTCTCTTACAAGAAATATTTCCGCTCTGGTAAGACAAAACGTGGCGTTGAGTTTCCACATTTTACACGCCACGTCTCGAACTGAGTCCGAAGGCCAGAGTGTTTTGACTCTAGGTTAAGTGGAGCTATACAAACAAACAAACACTTACAATTAATGGTATTTAAAATATAAGCGGTTCTATTAAGCTATTCTAGATAATCATTAATTTTGTTTAAAAACCTGTATATTATGTATTAAAATAGAAGCACAAAAGTAGACTTGTATCTAAATATCAATGTATTCTTCATATTTTATTTCTTTATTCTATTCGCATTTAATTTTCTCATAACAATTATTAATGAATACTTGCAACATGTATTTTGGTCCATATGCTCTATAATTGAATTTTATACCGCAAATGCTAATAAAAAGTGGTTTTTCGCATGAAACATGGCTTGTTGGAGATGGATGCTGTTAACTTAGTCATGTACTTAAATGTAACAGGTTTAAATTTTCAAAATTGCTCCTCTGTCAACTTGCTTTTGATATTTTAAGATTATTGATAAAAATAAAAAAATACCCATATTTTTATAATTATCTTATCGTGTTTTAATTTCTGATAACCAATTGTGTGACACCAATTTTTTATATAGTCATTATTTTCATATATATTCTTAAAAATTTTATTTATTAAGTGCAATTAAGTCCAAAATGTTTAGAAAATAATTTTTTTTTATATAAATAAAACAATGTGTTATGACATTATAATGTCATTTTAAGTGTAAGAATACGGAAACGACCTTAACAAAACGAGGTGAAGGTAACTGTTAAACATTTTTACGATTTCAAGTAAATTTTAAGCTAAGAAAAAACTTTAATAACTCAAAATTAAATTAATTAATTGTTTCGTTGAATGAAATTACTTAAAACGGTTCTTTTTAAGGTTAAATTCCATTGTTTCATACAAATATATTCAAATAAACTATTTGCACAAATTAATTGGTGATGATGATTAAAAAAATATGTGTGCGCATGGGTGTGTAAATTACAGTAATATTTGTATATATGTTGTGTAATCTTGATTAACATTGACAAAAAAAAAACAATATTATTTTCAAAAAAGCTAATTTCGTAATCCCTTCAGCATATCAGTATCGTTAAGAAAAGTATCATTTTACATAAAGGTTTTTTACCATAAACTAATATCATGTCGAGTCGCGTGAGAATATCCATAGGATGCTATTATGGGAAGTGGTTACACACGTCCTGCTCTATGGGGTTTTTGCTTAATTTTACATTTATATTGTATGTAGCAAAGATATATATCTATGCCTAGTTTCGTGCGCTTGTAGCTTTCTATCATATATAGGTTAGGGTGCGAGAGGAAATTTAAAGTGACATTTCTAAGTTTTATTAGATATACGTTTTAATAATATAGACTCGATTTTTATTTTTTTTTGGTTATAAGATGGCGTTAAGCACCGCCGCTCGGCGAACACGTCATAATTCATAAAAACAAAAAATGTGGAAAACTATATATTTTAATTTCAGATTGTCAGATGTGTTAATTTAAAAAAAGTAAACCAAAAAAATATATGATAATAACGCTATATACTAAATTTCAAAACAAATTCAGAAATATATTCCATATAAAAAACAATATTTGGATAGTAAATATCCTGTTAATATGTTTTGACAATTTCGTTTTTTTTTATAAAGGGACTGACCGGGCCAGGGGCGTGCGAGAGAATATACTAAAATCTAGTTTATAACTTCTTTATTAGCTACACACTTTGTCCTTATGGAGAACGGAACACTAATAGCCACTATGGATACCTCTTTCGCTTCGTCTGTCTGTCACTATCCCCTCCCTCTCTACTTCTTCATGCACATCCTTCGGGGGATCCCATGCTTTTTCATGACCTATCCCTAATATCTTAAGCACAGTGTGCTCGAAGTCACCCAAGGTTTCTCCCTACCTCTCTTACAACTGACTCAAATACATATGAAGCTAGATTACCACACTGTACGATAATATGGCAGGCGGAGAAGCTACATCTTCTAACGTCTACGTTAACACACTACTATGTATTGCACTTTCACTCAATTTCAAGACATCGTTTTTGCAAGTGGTATTCTCTATACATCTCTTTCTTTCTCTCTCTTTCTATACAAAATTGCTTCGCACATACTAGATACGACGTTATCTTAGCAATAATGCCTATCATAAATTAACATATGATTATGCGAATAATGCGAATAATATTTGTATTTCATAAGCTATTTATAGAAATTAATAATACGGTATCAATGTAAATATGAAGATATATATATGAAGTATAATATATATATATATATATATATATATATATATATATATATATATATATATATATATATATATATATATATATGTGCGATATGTTTTATTTCATTTTGTACGTATTGAGATAAGATGATAAGATATTTAGTATTAATTATTTATATACATTTCAAATGAAACTGAAACCTAAGCATATATTTTGATATTCTAAAATATATTAAGAAAAACACATTTCGAACCTTTACAATTGTCACCTATTGACACTAAAATAACCAAATATTTCAACTAAAGTAAACTCTTCGTTCACACAAATGCCAGAAATCCGCTAGTAATTTTACATCGTCCAAGAGCAGAATTTGACGACTGACGATGCTATTAACTTACAAGCTATCACAGACCAGTATGTATGTATATGATTAAATGGGAATGGGTTCAAATCTTAATTGAAGGGATGCATTTGTTTACAAGTACTGGTGGCAAGAGAAATATAAAGTAATTTTGCACCAGGTTCTCTCTCTCTCTCTGTATAATGTGATTTTTTTTTTCTAATTATTCGAGATTTTGCGAGAATTAATTCACCGAGTGGTGATCAAAAACCCACGACTATAATATTTAAAATCTTAATAATAAAGCAAAATATACATATATTTTATATATACCAATAAACGAACATACATATGTAGGGTACGTACATATACGTAACTAGCCTATTTCCTCAAATTTGTGGAAGAGCAGGAAATGGAATAGATGGACATTGTGGTGAGTGCATAGAACAATAATTACTGTCTAAATGGCATCTTGATGTACGAGTGTACCATTATATAACCTAACAAATTCAAAGTGACTGCTAGTCAGTATGTATATGGAGCAACTATCGTGTTTGACGTTTATTGAGTAATATCATTTTTTTTCTCTTATTTATTTGGATTGCACTTAAAAATGAGTATAGTCTAAAATTATGGCCCACATGCTATATTATTGTATGTAGTTTCAGATTTACCTATAAGTATAGGAAAGTTTAATTAATTCTAATAATTAGCTGGGTTTTTGAATCCTTAAGATATAACTACTAAAATATTATATTTATAAGCTACGAATCTTAGTTACTTAATTACTTTGACTCCTAGAAGATTTGCTGTGTGGTTTGGTCTATAATTAGACACAGGAGCGATAGGACCGTCGTGGACCAAACAGGGTCTGTCTGTCTAAACGCGAGGATGCCTGAGTTCAAATCCCATGAGGGGAATTCATTTTCGATCTATTGTATTTGGTAAAATGGGGAGTTCCCCGGAATACTTTTTTCAATTAATATTTCATGGTTTTACAGGATTATCAATAATTGGTGTAACATGTTGATTCGGAGTCAACAATTGCAAAAATATATATATCTATATTTTAAATATATATATCTATATTTTTAAATTAAAATTTTTCCTATGGATTTATCTCCCAAATTTAAATTGAATCGACAATAACGCCTTTATTTTAGTACAACACTACCTTAACTTTGATAATATATGATAATCTTAAAAAGGATTTATTTACCAATATTGCTAACATAATATATGACAACAAAATCAATAAGTAAAAACGTTTCAGTTTATGGCCGTAATATGAGACACGAGTCACGTATACAATATTGTAAATAAAAATCGTGGGTGAAGTAAATGACAAATATTGTAACTTCGTATTCTTTATTTCAGCTATATACTCGTATTGTAACTTTGTAGCTTAGTTTCATTACTAAGCGGAAGGAATGCATTCTCTGTAGGTTTGTTTGTTTGTAAGCGATAACCTCAAAACTATTGAACTCATTCAAGATTCTTCTTTACATATAGCTGTACTGCTTCCAGCCAGTAAGTAATAGATATATGCTGTATTTTGATGAAAATCAATTAATAATACAACCAATTAAGTATGTAAAAACATATAAACGTAAACGTTTATATGAAATCACTGTCAAGAAACTTATGATACGATGACGTTACTAATATTGTTTCAGTCTCATATAAAAATATATTCTCAGAATTTAATGTACCACCATAGTTTCCACTGAGGCCTAGCTAGCTAGTGTTTAGCTAGCTAATCTAGCTTTTTTCACTTTCGCTCCCGTGATGAAATTAAATAATGAAGACTTGATCTGACATTACACATTCTAAATGTCCGACATAGTCTGAGTGGTTAACACCAAAACGATTATATAGCCTTATATAGTCGTCTTCCTCAAGTAAATATTCCAAAACAAATGAAAAATATATACGTCCCATCAGTTTCTGAGATAAGCGTTTTCTACAAAACAAACATTTTAGCGCTATAATATTAGTATAGATATTTATACTATAATATTTAAGAATAAACAATTCTAGTGAAGGTGTCTCAATAACAATTTAAAATGTTCAAACAAAAATGCTGATGATTGAGTACAATACATAATGTTTGCTTAATAATAACAAATAACTAATTATACAGCAATCAAGTAATTAATAACATACACAAATAATATTGACATAGTATTTTATGTTCGCCTAAACGGTTAATGGACACGAGAGTACATTTTATTATTATTTCTTAATAATATTATTATTATCTCCGCTCTATCTCTCTGCATATATTTTACTTTACTTTGTTGTGCTTATTAGTACATATAATTAATTTACCATATTTGTCAGTGAAGGCATACGGAGAGATGAATCGCCCATTTCTCCACTTTCCTTTAACCTTATATTTGAACATGTCGTTGATATTTCTTCAATAAACATTTATTTATATCTTATTTTAGCTTCACGCTGTATCCCGCGTATAGCAGGGTAGACAGAGAAAACCGTAGGTAGATATGTTCTAGCAATGATTGTCTAATTAAGTCGATATACATACGTCTATGGTACTTAGAGGTGTGTATCCGATTGGCGGTAGACCGCAGTGTCGCATTTATTTATAACTGCTTTAACGCAATGATATTGAATGATATACTCGTAGCTCACGTAGGAAACTATTTGGTCATACATAAGTAATTATTTAAAAATTTTAATTATCTGTACTTATTTGATTTAATACAACTATTGTAATTTTAAATCTTATTACATATTATAATCGTATGCATAATTTAAGCGTATCCGTATTTGTTAGACTGAATGCGAAATTTCAGTCCCATACGTTAAATCAAGTACAGTTTTGTTCTTTAGTATAGTGTATCGCTCTATACACTTTGTTAGAACAAAAAGAATTTATGTAACACAATATTCCTGCCCATTTCAAAAAAGAATAAAACTGCGTAGAACTTAAAACAGAAATCATTATTTTTCATAGTGATATTTCTCTCCTTTCTAATAACAAAAATATTGAGTACATTATATATTTAAAAAAATACCATACACTTGTAAAAATAATTTCCAATGTAATAAAAACAAGGATTGCGTTGAAATTTTAACGATTAACAGGTATTTAAATTGATATGACTACGAGATGAAGATGACGTCTTGATATTTACGATTTGTTCTTATGTGAATTGTTCTTTAAGATATTGTGCTTCCGCGTTATTTTTAATGGAATGGCGGGCGGGAATCTTGTCATAATAAAATTTAATAACTGTCATTTGACACTACTTTGAACTGTTGGGTATACATATCATATATCCATACCAAATTATTAAATCATTTACAGAGAAAATTATAAAATGTGAAGTAATCAAATTACAATGGAATAGGCGTAATACATAATAATACAATGAAAGTTAGAATAACCCAATAATATCAATACAGTTTAAACAAGTACAAGTACAAGTACGAATATTTTGTGATGCAAGTGATAATATATTATTTTCTCCGTTTACATACATAGAATACGCTAAAAATATCGAGTGAAGCTAAACAAATCATTGGTAAAATTATATATAACTCTACGTTTATTATGATCATATTTGGCAAATAATAATTTTCTTATCTAATTGTTTTTTTAAACGTTTTTGTTTTATTATTAACAATATTATGAGTTATCTTGGATTGTTTATGTTTGTGTAATTAGTTGTATAGAAACTTAAATTTATTTCTAAAATTCGTATACATTTTATAAACTATGTTTATAGAAATAAACTTAGTTCAGTTACTAAAATATGGCGCTTAGAGCGTATCAGTTGGAGTCACGTAAATATACTGGAGAATACACGAAGGAGATTGTACGATAAAGTAGTTAATTACACACAAAATTACAATGCATTTAAATTAAAAGCAAAGATATCCAGTAAAAAGTCTGCATGTACAACAAAATATTATGTTAATATGCAAATTTAAGGCCAAGCGCGTTGAATTCCGCCTCTAAAAATGCAATGAGCCAAACATTCGAAAATTGGGTTGGGAATGAAGTGTCTTTACACTGTCTATCCTGCTTATACTGTAGTGAGTAAATTTATGTTAAATTTACTCACAAAATCAATATGAAATTCGTTAGCGGGCCTGGATTGTTATATAGAGTATGTGACTCTACAATAAAAAAAATAGGTCTTTAACATTCTAAAACAGATTATAAATAACCAACAATGTCAATTTTTTTTCTATTTGTAATGTTGTCACCATTGTTTTGCTTATTATAGGTCGCGACAATTTAGTTAACCTTAGTAGATAAATAAAAAGTATCGATAAAATGAATTTTAAACGTTATTAAAGTTTCATTATCAAAAGTTGAATGTAGTTAAAATTTTATAGGGCAGTAAAGCGGCTGAAATATAATATACCATTTATTTTTAAGGGCAAGGTTTGCTATTAATAAATTGGTATTGAATTTTGCTTCACTTCCTGCATTTTATAGAGTACAATAATATGGTTGAAGATTTGACAGATTTGTATGAAACCTATATATATTTTTTCTTAAAACAGCAGATAGATAGATTGGCCAAGAAATAATATATTGTTAAGATACTCCTAACATACTTAGTTTCCTTAGCATTGAATTTTATCACCCTCTGACTATGATTACAGTATTTTTTCTATAATATATTTATTATATAATATATTTATTATATAATATAATTGAAGTAGTACTATCGAGCATTGACCAAACACTACACGTTACAATAAACGTTCGAGTGTTTTGCAAATATCTGTTATAGTATAGAAATAACAGTACTATAAACATAATCTATTACTAGAAGGACTCCTTCATTGGGTTCAGTGACTTCAATATGAAATGTTCGTTTGATATCAGTTAAGCTAAAACATTTTATTTTTCATTGCCTTGAAAATATTTTGAAATATATATATATATATGTATATATATATATATATATATATATATATATATATATATATATATATATATATATATATATATATATATATATATATATATAAAAATTATTTTTTTTCTTGAACGAACTCAGAACCATTGCGTATACCTAGGATATACCGAGATATTTTCCAACTTCATCACTAAGGTCAATATGTTCTGTCTGTCCGTCAAGTCTCTTTCTCAAGAATTCGTGGGGGCATCAAGCTCCTTGGAACAATAAAAACTTCTAAATAAAGGCAATCAAAAAATAGGAGCGTTTCTGACATATTTTTTCGCGTATTATATTATTGCTGCAAGCGACGCGCTTCAAGACTTGTGGGATACTTTCCTAAGACCCTAGAAAGATGTTTTACAATTGTTAAATATATTCAAAATCTATCTAAATGTGTGTATGTATGTGTATCATAGAGCATAGAGGCGAGAATCGTATGAAGGTCGATTGTCAATAAAATATTTACAGAGAATGTTTAATGTATCAACATATCGGTTACTGTATGTAACCTTAAAGATATTTAAATGTTATATTGATAAATTATTTTAATGAATACATTTTTTTTATTTATTATTAAGCAGTTTTGTTAAATACTGTAACAATATTGGTCGAATATCAAATTCGAACCTACATCCTACTATATACTACAACTTCACTTCACAGAGGGAACTTAGTGTTAAGACACTGCCAATTTTCTACGTGTTAAGTAGCTGAAGTGAAACTGAAGTAGTAACATTTAAACCTAGAATTGTAGAGAATAATATTTTTAATACTAAAAATACCTATAACATAAAACGAGTATTAAAATATGATTGTCTATATAGTTACGTCACCGGTATTTTACTTTATGGTAATGACGTTCTATAAAGGTAATGTGTAAAGTTTCCATGCATGCATTTTTTCTTTTTTGAATGTATTTTTTTATTTCTACGTTTAATGTTTATCGAGCCCTATAATACTGTATATACATACAATCATCGCTTAGCTATGATAGCGTCCAAACTTATATGAAATTTCTTTGTATGCGCTCATTGTGGAGAGCTGACTGAAATAGTGGCCTTATGCCTATAAGGCTCTCCCTATCTATCATGCGATATATAGCGATCAGTTACAAAATATATACCTAAGAGAATATACTAATAAACATTTATTTAATATTAATGACTGGTTTAACTTAATACTCTACCATTTAAAACGTGTTAATAATTAAAGTACGTTCACTAAAAAAATATGTATAAAATAATAGCAAAAACAACAAAGAAAAATAAATATTCCAAGAAATGATACTTTTAAATGCATTCACAAAGATTCATTATATGGAACTGAGATTAAAAAGCTCTACCTTCTATATATCTGCAGCTTTATTTATTTTTATTTGTATCATTGTGTTTTTTGTTCTTTAAATAAAATCTTATATAGCTTTTAGAATTATTTAATATATAAATAAAATATACTCTTAACATTTAAATTTAAAAAATCCTTTCAATTATTATGTGCTCAAATATTATGGTCTGCATTACATGTCGAAGACTTTATTACTTGTTTGTATTCAATTGATATGCGGCAGTATTGAAATCTATTAAGCCTTAATATAGTAGAAAATAGAGAGTTTTTGTACACGCTCTCTACTCTAACTTGGGATCTTGGAGACCTAAGGAAATTTTTGCTTATATGAAGATCTAACCGTATCATTTCACCATATTAATAAGTAGCCTAAGCGTAATACAAATGTGCAATCGACCATTTAAATTCTATATAAACGCTCCATAGCAAGTTAGTATTATGTTTAGATAAACACATATGTGAACTAAATTAGCTATCACAATTTTAACATTGTTAATGTAGGTCATACAATTTTAACTCATTACATGCAATTCTTGTAACCAGTTTGATTCAATGTTTACTTATATGAGATTTGATGATTCAACTTCCATTTTGCCTGAACGCGTTTCTCTACAAAAAATCCCATCTGTGTTAACCAGTTAGTCATATTTTAAAATTTTCATTGTGCCGTAGTGTAACTTTACCGTTTCCTTTTCTTAGAATTTTCCAAAAATAATTTAAAAAAATGGAATTGTTTTCTTAATTTACTAGAGAATGTATTTTTTAACTAACAAAAATAGCTGAATTGATTGCTTATATTGCACTATAATAAACAAAATTTTAATATTCATTTAAAAACAATTCACTCGTTTTAACATAACCAGAACAACGTTACGTGACTACCGTAAGTAAGGTATAATTTGTAGGCCGTAAATTGCAAGAATTTCACTTATAATTTGCTCAATTCTTAATCTTTATCTTTTTTTTAAATTTCTTTTGTTATAAATGTTATAATAACTTTTTGTACATAAACATATTCAAATACATATTTTTCTTTTAAGCGTTTTAACGTCTATTATATCTATAGAAATTATTCACTAAATTCTAAAAACTGATAATATTGTTCCCACAAATTCTTATAATTCTTTCACTTCACGTGCAGCAAAAAACAAAAGCCGAACTCTACCTGGCTTTGTATTAAGCGATACCAATTTCTAAGTATAGTTCTGAATAGCGATTGTTTCCTTTTTACTGTTTATGGGCAAGAAAATACCTTGCTCATTCATTTGGTTAATCCTGCATTATAATTTCATTAGTCACCCAGACATGGAAACATTGACCTGATATTATTTTAGAGAGTAGAAATCTTCGAACGTGACTAAAATATTAATTAGTATAATTTTCTCTACTAATATATTACTTTCGAATTGTTGAATAAATCAATCAATTTGAAATTACTAAATATTATGAAAAACATAAACGTAGGTATACATAGAGTATGTAAAAATTGCTTTCTGTGAAGTAACCAGACGTATTGCAATTAACTACACTGTTATTTAATAGACTGAAACAACCAATACTTAATGAGATAAATAATTCATTACTTAAATTAAAGAATTTTATTTTGTAATCAAGCAATTTACTTTCAACAACAAGGTGAACCGGTTTTGAATTCAATAATTGCTTCAATTCTATAGATTATCTATAGAATTGAATTTTAGATTTATATAAAAAAAAGAATCTACTTACCAAACCTTGTATTCGAGGAAACATGATGAACTGAACACTATTCAGCACTAATAATACGTAGAATATGGCACAATGAACTTTAATCACTATCACTCACAGTGCATTGTTATTATAGAAGTAAAACGGGGTTTCACAAGGAGGTGCACTAGGGCCGCGATTACTGTTAGTAGACGTGCGCGCGAGTCGACGAGTAGAATGCTTATGGTTGCATGTTTACTGGTCGATGCCGGCATATAGATGAATCACATGTAAAATGGAAGTGGGGAGGGTTTCTTTTTTTTATCTTGGACAAATTTTTTTTAACGTAAAGTTGATCAAAGAGAGTTTAAATGATCTTATTTTGGACGGGAAACATTTGAAATACTATTATTATATATATATATATATATATATATATATATATATATATATATATATATATATATATATATATATATATATATATATATATATATATATATATATATATATATATATATATATATATATATATATATATATATATTTATATTGATCAGAAGCTGCTTTTGTAAATTAAAATTGATTTCCTAATTATTTGAACAGTTATAGAGCCAAGGATGTGATTTTAAATAAGTGCAACGTTACGACTATTTTCTGACCTATAACATAAAATAGGTTTAAGTTTGTATATATTACAGATTTTTTTTCAAATTTATTACGAGCTAATTAACAAAAATCAACTTAGAAGATTTTTATGGTATGGGCATGTTGTACTTGAAGGAGGACTTTGACATTGTTTTTATTATAGTTATTATGAGGAGCTTCCACCTAATTATGGACATTCGGACATCTTGTGCAATGTGCATCGTTAGACAGGTTCTACGTAAAAACTGACTTACCTGTTATCTTAATTGGACATATGTATTCAGTAGATACTCGTACTACGTATGATATGATCTGTTCAAGATGATTGTACAACACCAATGAGTAACACTTTATCTTATTTAATTAAGATTTAAAAATATAGCTCATATGACCAAATAGGCACATTTAAAAGAAACAAAAGCCTTATCATCCTTTCAAATAGGATTCGTCGTAATTATAATAATTTTATCTACACGATATCAAATTGCAAATATGCATTACGATTTGCATGTTCCTGCTAATGTAGTACTTAGCTATGTTGTCAAGTTTACAAGTACATAAAACAATCATATAATAAGTGTATTTTTTTAGTGTAAAATATTTGTTATTTAGGAACTACTATTTCGTTTTAAAGGCCCAAGGTCACCCAGTTACAATGGAGAGTAGGGCAGGGACCGATGACCTGATGAAGGTCCAATAGATAAGTGCGGCCCAGAACCGGTCTTTATGGCGCTAAATGGGGGAGGCCTTTGTCCAGCAGTGGACCTCTCCCGGCTGATATGATAATTACTTTATAAATATTCATATATATTATTATGTTACTATAGAAGCAAACAAACGTAGCATAAACGGCCGTAGTTTGGCTGTATACGTGATGGTTGTGGGAACGGGGGAATAAGCTATAATAAGTTATTGGTAATATAAAACAAAAAGTTAAATTTTACTTTTTTTCTATTTCAATCTCCGTCTCAAGTCTTAGTTATTAAACGGATTTAGTATATTTTTTATTGTAAATCTAGGTGGACTTTATATATCTATAGAAATAATATTTATATTTTTGTTTTAAACTATTCTTACAATAGTCAGAGGTAACCTATGAAGTTTTAAATAAAACAATTTAAACGGATTAATGATTTTTATTGATATTATTTTCGGAAACGCGACGCTTTAAACACTTTGCAGTAGTCCGTGGTCACGGGTAATATATTAGATCTCCCTCAAAGAAATAAGCTATTTTCATTTTTCTGCCCTGTAATGTTTGACAAAGCGAGATTATGAGTTTCTTCACTTAATATGTGTGTGTGTGTGGGTGTGTGTGTGTGTGGGTGTGTGTGTATGTGTGTGTGTGTGTGTGTGTGTGTGTGTGTGTGTGTGTGTCACAATTCGAGATTCGGGAGAAAAGTGGAGAAAGGATTGTCTTGGTACCAGATTATTCCTGCATCCCCAATTTAATGCGGGATAAAATCTTTAAAATATTCACAATTTACATTTGAAGTCACAACTATAATCTAGCATTACAATTTTAAACATTAAGGATAATACTTTATTATAAAATAAGCATTAATTGCATTAATTTGTTCCACATTCCCATACTATATTACATATTGAATGCACTTACATAATAATTGTAGAGACAATGCAGTTTTTATGACTCTACGTGAGCCTTGTTAGCAAAGTTCTTGCGACTTTCCACATGAGCTGTTAATGCAATATCAAAGTTGCTAAATAGAGTTACTGACTGTTGACACGAATGCGTCTTTAAGTAACAACTTACTTATAATTTATACTGAAGTGCCTTAATCTGGAGGTTACCATTTTGCGGAACAGTTGATGATATCTTAATTGTGATTAAAGTTTAATTAGATTTATGTATTCTTGTTTAGCAGTTAATAGGTGATTAATCACTTACATTTCTTTATACAATTCTGTTTGTATGATTTGCTTAGCAGCAATAATTACTGCAATAAAATATCATAGGCATTTGAAAAGGGATTCGAACCAACAGAAATCGCGTACAATTATTATATCTCATTTGCGTCACAATAGCGTTCCAAGACATTGTGCTATATACATATATCATTAGTTTCACACGTCCTTCACTGAGTAAAGTGTGAATTTGTAAATATTGTAAGATTTATTGAAATCTGGTGTGCAAAGATGCTGCTACCAATACTTTTTACTAGCTTCACGCTTCATCTCGTATATAGGATATAAGGTAAGTATAGGCATAGTGAATCAAATGCAAATAAAGTATAGATCGTTGCTCACTTTCCTACTGAATTCGGGACATTATAAGTTAACATAATATGAGTTGGTGCATCTCAACGCCGCGCTTCATCTTACCAGATCAAGTAAACGATGACAATTCAACCCCCTAAGTGGTTATTGAAGCCATGACCTATGTCACACTACACAAATACAGATTCACATATAATAATTACTATAATTGTTTGTATTATAAATACTTTAGTAATTATATCAATAATTATTTTAAAAAAGTAAATTATTAACAATAAATTAATCGTCGTCGTTTGTTTTTAAGTAATTATCATTTTATAATGAAATATTTAATAAATGTTACTAAAAATGATTAATTTAATAATTATTAAAGCGAAGTGGTGTCGTGTCGTGGGACAGCATCTGACTTGTCTCAGACAAAGTGCGGCGTAGAGTTCTGCCACTCAATTTGATCGTAATGTTTCGAATATTGATTGGAATGTAGGGAACGGAGTGTCTCAACACTAGGCCCCCTCCGTTTTCAGCGGTATAAAACGTGAAGCTGCTTTTTTTTAAAGCGTGGTCGTATTGGAATGGAATGCCACTTAATTGTAGTTCAATGGGTAACTTTAATACCCAATAACAAGATTACAAGGTCTCAGTATAAAAAAATATGTTTTATAGTAATTATTTAATTTTTACTGTCCAATAAAATTAAATGACGATAAAAATAAGTAACTTTTCAATTATAATTTTATAAAGCAAATACATTATTATCATTCTATGCAAAAGCTTCACACCGAACTAGACAAGCTATTATAATATATTCTACGTCTTCTTTTTATACAGTAAACACCATTTTTAACACACCTTTTTGTTTGAAAATCTTCTTTGAAAATCTTATCTACATATTTAGTTAGCTCTTTTGTTTTATATAAATTCCAAAAAAGCTTTTATTCTAGCTTTTATCTTATCTAAGCACAATAGCTGGACATCTTTTGTATATTATTGAAGCGGTGCAAGTTTAAATCGCGCCAAGCATTTTTTTAAACTAGGGATATTTTCTAGGAATATTTAAAAAACTTATCTACATATTTAGTGAGCTCTTTTGTTTTATATAAATTCTAAAGCATCTTAAGCTTATTTTAAGCTTTTATTATCTAAGCATAATAGCTGGACATCTTTTGTATATTATTGAAGCGGTGCAAGTTTAAATCCCGCCAAGCATTTTTTTAAACTAGGGATATTTAATATATACTAAGCTCGCCATTAACATCATTAGTTTATTGTAATCTTATTATAAGAAACTTATTTATTAACATTTTTTAAAACACCATCCTCTTTAGCTCCTTTGTTCTAAAAAAAAGTAGCTTTATCCGGTATATGTAGAAGAAACCTAGTGTTTAGACACTTCTTTCCTCATTTTTAAAAGATAGCATATTATTTGCAGAACTCAACGCCCTACTTTGTCAAGAGGGAAAATAATCGAACTCACTAACGTCGCGTTAATAATCAACCACTGTACCGCTGCGCCAAGACGACCTCTTTCTTTGTTGTATATACCATTAAATTAAATAAAAGCATATTCAATTGAAATTCAATTCAATTATATTTTATTGCTTAAGAACAATGAGTACAGTGATATTTCCTTGTTTACGTACGTCTTTTATCGGCGTAATAAGCTTGATGTAGACAAGTTTTGTAATACAGTTATACATCTATATTTATTATTATATTAAATATATATGCAAATGATGTTATTGTAAAAACATGGATGCAAATTTACAAACTTGTTTTCTATGTTTATATAAATTCGAATAATTATATTTAAATAAATATATATAGATATATATCTAGCTTCACGTTTTACCCCTAGCAGGGTATCTCGTTCGCTTCGTCCACTGTCATTTACCTCTACATACAGGCCCTCCGGGGCCCTCCCTTCTCGAAGGTCAACCGAGGTCTCCCCCTACTAAATAAATGCGTATTAAAAGGGGAGACCGGAGTGATCAATAACTAAATTATATCCTCTTTGTGTTCAGTGGTACAGAAAAATAATTCGATGAAATCCCGTGTAGGGTTCATTTTCCCGCTCTGGTATGTATTGCTACAATCAAAATATTCTTTCCATTACAATTATTTTATAAAACTTTACATTACAAATTATATGTATGTAAATGTATGGTAAAAATGTCTGCCTATATGTTATTATAACAAAGCTTTGGTTTTTCTTTGTTTTTACGTCATAAGACTACGTCACTCAACGCAAAAAAAGATAATAGAAAAGTATACATATTTTTAATAGCAATCGATTATTTCCTAACTTCGATCGCTTCCTACATACCTATATAAATACTACATTCCTATATAATCATATTTGAGATCAAAATAATATGTGATTTTGTCATTGTTTATGCATTATATGAATTATATGTGTAAGATCTTCCTACGAAGTTTTTAACGGAGAAGTTATGCTAAAACTTTTTTTTTACAAAAAGAAAAAAAATAGAGAAAAATAGAGGGTCTGTTTGGTCGAAATCACGTGGAGGAATCAAGCTGTAATTAATATCAAATATCCAAATTGATAACTTCTTAAAGCACAGAAAAAAATTACACACTTATACTGTAGTTAATTTCATATAAAATGGGTGCATACGACCGCAAATTTAAGTTTGTAAATTTATATATGTAGATATGTAGTACTAGTAAGGAATACCTACAATGATGAAATAGTAACTACTACTCGACCGATATTTTTTAAAAGTTATTACGGAATTTAAACAATAAAAAATTACAATTATATTGTGATATTTTTTAATTTCAAAAGAGTACCTGCAATTATTCTTATCGGGTCTCTCATCGGATTTTACTGACACTTTAGGATTGAATTAGCATTGCAAAATTATATGCAATAGAAAAAGTACCACAGGCATTGTGTTCATATTTAATTTTGAAATTTTAATATTAATTAAATATATTTAATTATTATGAAATATATTAATAAATTTAATATATTTATATGTATACTATTTACGTAGAGTTCTAGTATTGATATTCCTTTTTTTTTCTCTCTTTAATTATTTTATAAGGCACAAGCAGACAAAAAATTATGATAAAATATTCCGTTCTCCACTCTTCGCCTCCACTTATACTCCATATCTTGTTAGTTTTACCAAGACAAAATTTTTTGTACAATATAAATTCTTCGCATTGGCATCGAACTCCTAACCATTGAATATTAAGTACAGTTAAAGTTTCCAACTGCGAATATCTTACATATATAATGATCAATTAATTATAATATATACATATATTAGAGACGAATTCAACGTATTTTATAATACTCAACGTCAGTCCCAACTAAATGTGCTAATTAATAATTATTATTTAATAGTAAGATTACTTAATTAGTTATTGCATATGTACGCTAAATTCTGAATGGCCTTAAGTAGTTATTGAGTGCCTAACTAGGTATATAGGTATGTAGGTATAACGCAAGTAGCAGGGTAGCAGAGGGAACCATTCCTTCAAAAAGTGGGAATCGATCCCACAACCGTCGTGCTACTATTCAAATACTGTGACGCTGCAATAAGATGATAGTAGTAGATAGTATGATCATACCTACAGTACCTAGCTGTACCAAGTTAGCTTTAGTAGTCTGATTACATTATTTATTATTTCACTTAATGTGAGAATGGAGTGACTTATTTGCCTATAATACAAAACGACAGATATATAAAGAATAATAAATTATATATATTAATTAGTACGACAATATCATGTTTAAGACGATTAAACTAAATACATAAAAGTACAATGAAAAAAAAGAACTAAGTTAATTCGCTAAATGGAACATTATTAGTCACATGACATATGTAACTCACGAGATTGACCTATATATGAATAATTGATACTAAATGCGATAGCGTTCATATAAAGTATAGCTTATAATATTATTTATTAGTTTTAATATTATTACATAAAAATAAATTTAGAGTGTCTGCTTGTGATTTGTGGTCTATAGATATTAGCAGGTTACTAAAACATAGGCGAGGCAAGGCGAAAAAGGCGAAAGGCGGAAAGCGGGGAACGGAGTGTCTTAACACTAGGTTTCTACGGTTGCCACGGTTCCCTCTGCCAACCCCACCATGTACGATATATAGCGTAAAGCTAATTTAAAACATAAAAAAATATGTTTAAAATTTTTATTTGTCTATCTTTCTTTCCTTTTCTCCGGGCTAATCTAAGGAAATATGAAAAGTACTTAAAAATACTTACATATCATATTATAATAAAATAATTATTAGTGTAAATTTAAGAACATAAAGCAAGCGAGCGAAGCTGCGAACAGGTCGCTAGTTTTATAAGTTTTTCGTCGCTTATTCACTGGATAGAGACAAAGCGCAGTGAATTTTATTAATTCACGCGCAATTTCTCCAATATGGGTGATCTTAATTCTTGACACTCTCCTGTCTCCTTTGCCTCTACTGCTATATGCAGAATAAAGCTATAGCTAAGTTTAGTATATAGGACGACAACTCTTTACACACACACACACACACACACACACACACACACACACATAATATATATATATATATATATATATATATATAATATATATATATATATATATATATATATATATATATATAATATATATATATATATATATATATATATATATATATATATATATATATATATATATATATATATATATATATATATATTAGTTAATGTGCTATTCAAGAGAAATAACAACGACAAATGTTGATAGCTTTAAGTTATGTAATAATAATGTACTAATGGAATTATATTTTACTACTTTATAATAACTCTGTAATTATAGTGCGCTTACATAAAATTATATAAAAAAATGAATATTAAAAATATTTTTTTAATTATAAAAAAAAACATTATTTTATTAAAAACAAGTGGACTTATTACAAGAAAACGAAATCTATTAATTATACTCAATAATTATTACTAATGATACTTGTCTTGCTTTTCAGTTTAGTTAGCTTTATTAGTTCTGTTGGCTGGTTTCCTTTAGCCAAGTTAATATCTATGCTTATCTATATAGTTATAAAAGAGTAGTTACGCGTATGTCTGTATATAATAATGACACAACTCACAAACATTATATTGATAACGTTGATAAAATATGTTGACATAACACGTCATTTACCGGAACTAGGTGCATCGATTTCGATCTTGAGTGTTAATTTGGGTAAAAAAAAATTATCAGTTGATTTCGTCGTGGCGCAAGCGGCTCATGATCTGACTGTAAAACCGACGTATGTGGGTTTATTCCCATTAGGAGGAAAGTCAAATGAATCGAAAGTGGGAACCGGTTAGGCAGATATATGGGGGATTTTGAGATCAATCGCTAGTACCTTGAAAATAGGTTATCTTTGTCTATCTATCTGACAAAACATGTTTATATATGAAAAAGAAATCGAAAAATGGAATAATTTAAGATGATCTCATAATAAGCCGTATTAAAATTAAAAACCTTCTTTTTTAGCTACTTTAATCTTTGCAGTAGATTTTGTATTTAATAATAAAATATCTATACATACAAACTCTTATCTTACAATACATAATGTTAAATTCTTAGCTGACATAATAATATTGTTATATCTAGAAACATATTTCTCTCTGGAATTGGAATGTTATCAATTTATATTGAACTTTATATATGTACACAACATATAAGCAAGTAATAAGATATATTATATGTCATATGGATAACGTGACGGAGTTATACTGAAGATAACAAGTGGGAATATGTTAACAAAAAAAAGATCTGTTAAGAGTCTGAGTTAGATTTGAATCACAGCAGTATACCGACCCTAGGGACTGATATACAAGAGTTCATTCATACGAATACGACCACTTCATTTATATGGCAGCGAATGCTGACCAGCATCTGGACATCCAGGAGCTTCTCGTCACGGAAATAAAGATGATGAGGTAGATATGCCGATCTGATCACATTTCCTAACTAAACCTATTAATCTATATAATTCTTTAAACGTTTCAACCTGAATAGACGATTGAGATAAAGATAATTTTCATAACAAAAATGTTAGGTAAACAAATAATTTTGTAAAAATAAACACACGATAACCCGGTTCTGTTATCACATGCATATTTTGATAACAACGTCTTGATATAATGTATTGCATTAAACAGATTAATATATGCTTGTATATATGTATAGTAGGTAGATAAGTTGTAGGAAATAAAGAAAATGCGTTTACGACATTTTGCCCGACAAATGCAAGCGTATGGCACAACAATACGTCGCGGTTCTTCTAAGTACTTAATACAATAATATAAATTGATTTAAAAAAAAAGAAAAATAATTAATAAGTCACTTGTCAAAGAAAATTCAAAAAAAAAAGTCGAAATTAATTAAATTAACGATATACTACTTTAGGCTCGATAAGTTTGGATACACTTAAACGAATATTTTTCTTTGTAAATTACAGAACTCAAGCAGAACTTATATAGAGAGAAAATCCTTTTTTTTACGTAAAATAAAACAATTAAAACGCCACTGTTGCACGCACAATTGGTCTGTGTGTTTGAAGTTCTTCCGGTCTTGTTAGGGCTCCTCATAAAATGTTTCGAATCGGGTCAAAAATTAAGAAGTGATAAGTTACTTATATCTATTATTATTTATTTTGTACATTCAGTTATTATATAAAGTGCAGAATATAAAAACAAGAATATTATGGTTATTTAAATTATTATTAGTGATGCCATCGTGGCATAATGGCATATGAGTGTAATCGCGATATAGCATATGAGTGTAATCTCGATAGTTGCGGGTCGTCTGATAACACAAAGAACGACGTTGATTTCCGCCATTCAATTCGCAATATCCGCGCATCTAGGGCGGAGAGCGGAGAACTGAGTGTCTAGATTATCGTATAGAATTATATATAGAATTATCGTCACATATCACAAGGACTTTAAAAAGATTAACGTTAAAATCAAAATTCGATAAAAATGGAGAAAAATATAATAGGTCCCTTGTTTCACTTTGCGCAATTAAAGTACGTATAAGGTATGTGTTACGGAAAAAAAATGCCCTTCACTTATGTAAAAACGAATGTCCATGGAACCGTTTCAACTTAACTAATACAAACCGTATGAAGGACGTGCCTTGTTATGCATTTAGTACGGTGATATCTTGTTTTTCCTTCGACTTTTTATGAAATAGTTGATAGTAGAGCTTGATCTCCAGATCATTTTTAGTTAATTTTTTTTATGTCGTCGTGTACACGTGTACCAAATACTTTTTTTCTTATCACAACTTTGTTATATTTAAAAGAGAAAGCAAGAGAGCATAATGCCAAAACACTCGGTATTTTTAAATATAATTCCAGAAATTTAACACAATTTCCAGTAAACTTTTTAACTTACAATTATTACGCTTCATTATCTTAATCCTAGGTATTCTACTCCCACTGATGGACATAGGACTCCCTTAGGGACCCCACTTCGATTCAGCATCTACCGACGACCTTGATCAGATCGTCACACCACCTTGTATGTAGCCTATACACAATACGTAGTCCGGTTTGTGGCTCCCAGTGTTCCCGTCCAATGCCAGTTTAGCAATTCTGTCAATCTTATTCCGAATATATTAAAGGATATCTTATAAATGAACTAATTTGTACATACATTTATTTATTTAATACTAAAGACACAACAGCAGTCTGTCTAGTCGGTAGAAATTTTATTATTTGTAATTTTATAGTCTATGCTTCTATACTAATAATTTAACTATTGGTTCCAGTAGAAAACATTATTATGTGTTAGATAATTTATTTACCAGAAAATGTTATATATATATATATATATATACATATGTTATATATATGTTAAATGTTATATATGTATATTACTAAGAATTGTGTATGACTCATGAAACAGTCAATATAATGGTCGTAATATATATATATATATATATATATATATATATATATATATATATATATATATATATATATATATATATATATATATATATATATATATATATATATACATATATATATATATATATATATACAGGCTATAAATCATTTATAGGCTAAATGTGTATATATAGCCTTACCATGATGTGATATATAGCCTATATACCATAGGCTATATATCACATCATGGTAATAATTTCAAACTCGACCATTATATTGACTGTTTCATGAGTCATACACAATTCTTAGTAATATACACTTGAGAACGTGGGCAAAGTCGCAAGTAGAAGCTAGCAAAATCATAAATAAAACAACTTTATCTTAATAAAGATATAGAGCCAACGATAAGTTCGTACGCAACCCTAAGTCTAACCGTGTGATAGGTACACTAAGTTTGTTTAAAAATTCTGTTTGATACTGTTCATATTGGAGGAAGTTACGATAGACGCTTCCTTACTCTTATATCCTGTAGTAGATATGATTTGAGAATTCATTGAATGTGTTAATGAATTTTTTTAATTCTACCATTATTATATTATTGATTGAAATTTAGATGAAAATTTGCAGTTTTAGATATATAGCCTATACGGCAGAATAACATATGGGCTATGATTTAAGATAAACGAATGCATTTCACTTTACTATTAAATAAATAACAGAGCCGTTCATGTTCAGAGCATGTCATGCAGACAGCTTCTGGATGTTATGATGTCAGCGTTAAGCTCCGTTTAGCAATCAACACGCTATATTTCGAATTCATGCTGAAAACTTTGTACGGCATTGACGTTAAATTAATTAACGTTAAATTTTCGCTACCAACCCTGGATAAGCCGGGGTCAAATTAAAATTAAAAATTAAAATTTAAAAAAAAAATTAAAAATTAAAATACAACTTTAAAATGAAATATAATAACAAATTATTGGTGACAGTAGGTACAAGTAAGGCAGAATGAATCTGGTTATTATTATTAACTGCCTTTCGTCGATTTAATAGTATCGTGTGCTCTGTGAATAAGACGTTCTTTCCAATTTTTGTTTAGCTTTACTTATCTAGCAACTTTAGCTTTACTGTAATGGGAGTGTTAATATATGTTTTTTTTTCGCAACAAATGTTGTTTGTTGGTGGAATTTAACGCCGCTCTATTATCAGATAATGCAAATGAACGTGTTTTAATTTTTTTTTCTCCGGGCATGGACGTTTCGTTAAATAGTCAAAGTGTTACATCACGTGTTGTCTCAGTCTCACTCAAACTGCAGCTTTGAAATTATTTTGTATTTTAAGAGAACTACTACTCGAAGTTGTTTTTTATCTACTTATAGAAAAGAATATATATTTGTTAGCGTTGTGGGATTTGAACTCACGCCTCTTAGAAGCCAACCAAGCGCTTTGATTTATATGAGTAAGCCACACATTCGTTTTTTAGGGAGATTCCTACAAATTTCCACCACCAAAAGATTATTATAGATTTTGATTTTATTGATTTAGATTATGAAATGAACAATATTTATAGAAAAACGCCTGCGCTTCTATAAATATTTTTCTATACCTAGTGTAGCATAATATTTGAAAATAATAAAAATATTATTTTATCTTCATAAAGAATAATAAAGGATATAACGCTACTTACGTATATATTATACTAAAATTACATTACATTGTGAACAACTGTATACGTGAGACCCAGACGTGACCATTTAGGTCATTGTCACTATACCGGTTTATGTACAAAAATATACAAATAGTTTATATATTATATTATAATATTGAGTTCCATATGTTATCTTAGGAATGTGTCGTCGTCGTGGTCCAGTGGCACAGCGTCTGACTGTAAACATGACGGTTGTGTGGGTTTGATTCCCACGATTGGAAATAAACTATTTTCATTGCTTCACTCTGTAATTACAAGACAAAGTGCGGTGTAGAGTTCCGCCACTGAACACGCAATGTCTCAAAAATTGGACAGAATGTAAGTAAGTAAGAAATACTTACTAGTACCTCTGCCTAGCGCATACCGCATAGGTATCAGCTTTGTACTGTCAAGATATTGCACGTTAGCTATTAGCGTTAGCAATTGTACTCAATTTTTATTACTAAAACTCTTCTGCTAGTTGCAACACTCATAAAAGATTTCCCAAAATTCCAACGGTATCGGAAAAAAACGGAATTGCACGTTTTACCAAAACAAAGCGTGAAGCGATGTAGCTAATTGAAATTATTCAATAATTTTTGTTTCATGGAGTACATATGCCTAATGAATGTAATATTATTTTATTCTGGTAAAATAATGAATGTCTCTCACTAATGTCGGCAAGTTCGGCCATTTTGAATATTTATTCTAGATTTATCGTACTTAATAACTAACAAAGTGCACTATCTCACTATCCACAGTAAAATGTAAATTATTATTAAATACTGTTATATCACTTAAGGACTATTAAATGGATTAATTTTATCATCGTTTTAAAGCACGTAATAATCGCGAAAGTTACACGCGATTACATGACATGATTTTGTTTTATGAAATAACTAATAGCTATAAAAACTGAAATTTCGTATTTAGAACGTAACAGGAATTCGAATTCACTCCTCTTGAATTTCCCAATCGATTTTACATTGTTCTATTCTACTATATATTATAATATTTAAGCAACTAAATGTCAGGTAATTTTTTTTATAGTATACTCACATTTTTATGGTTAATTTTGTTGCTTAATTTACTTACATTTGGCTCTATATATATTGAAAATATTATTTATTATTTAGCTTCACGCTCTATATAATCTGATAAATAAATCTGGTCAAGCTACATTTATGCGTCTTAAATCTACTTTATCTTTTAAGTAACATCAAAATTAATGTACCTGCAAGATGTAACACTCAGGAAAAAGATTTTATGTATGTATTATATTTCATAGCAACAAAATGAAATATGTACCTCATTGAAATGTAAGAACTCTTTATATATATATATATATATATATATATATATATATATATATATATATATATATATATATATATATATATATATATATATATATATTCAGTGAAACATACCTATAGGTACATTTATACATTATAATAAAATAATAATATACGTGTAATAAACATTTCAACATTCTCCAATTTCCGTTCTAGTTTAAATTAGGTAAAGATATATAGGTATATAGATATATAGGTTCAGATAAAGCACATATATATCAGATAAAATATATATTAATTATAATAATAATGATTATAATACAGTATATAATTTATTATTTTTATTTTAGAGGTCCTGAGAGCTCTCGACAAGAGAAGACACGGCGTTGAGTTTCACTAGTCAATAGCAATGTTTCCAATTCGAGTGGAAAATGGAGAATAGGTTCTCTTACCACTAGGTTTTATCTGCATACGCTACTATATGTTGTATACAATGTAAAGCTAAAAAAATAAAGGTATTTCACACTAAACTAGGCAGAACATATCATATTTTAATAGGACAGCAGATAACTTTAATTTGCTTATCGCCTTGTTAAAGCGCATGAATACGCACGAACGCGTAGGTACACCAAGGTAAGCAGAGAAAACAGTGTCGCGACACCTTTTTCCATTTTCGGTCTGAATGCGATACATTCTGTATATGTGGCGTAACACAACACAACGCAACGCTTTGTCTTACATAAAAAGAAAATAACAAAAATACCTTCAAATGAGAATCGAACACAACCATCGCATTTCCAGTAAGCCGTTTTTCACTGCGCCACTATGATCTCGTATGGCCTATAATATAACAAGATTTCGTTTAGTCGGATTTGAATCTAAAACTATAACATACAGTCACTCACGTTATCTCATTGTTTTACACTAAAGTACAGCACAGTACAGTACAGGTAGACATGTTAGTCATCATGTAGTAATAAATCTTACCTTTTAAATTATCATACGCGCAATTATGACGCGCTTCTTGGCTTAGGTCAACAATTACATACATAAATGGTCAAGTAACGGTTAAGTATACGTGACTAAAGCCACAGCTGCCTTCCGGCGAATTGTGATGACGATGAAAATATAAGTTTATGAACTTTATACTCTTATAATTGTTTCTTACAGCAAGTGAAGGCTGTGGGTTCGATTATATGTAAGAAACTCTTGAACTCCGTGCTAGTGTTATGAATTGTTATTTTAACAGCTTCACGCTGTATCCTGCTCTGAGTAAGTCACGTAGAGGGAACCTAGTGTTAAAACACGTTGTTATTGTTGGGCG
The DNA here is from genome assembly GCA_037127375.1 of Dione juno. Classification (NCBI taxonomy): domain Eukaryota; kingdom Metazoa; phylum Arthropoda; class Insecta; order Lepidoptera; family Nymphalidae; genus Dione; species Dione juno. Next base: position 936,525 of record JAXRJS010000053.1, read on the forward strand.
AAGCTTAACGCCGCGCTTTGTATAGACATCAGGCGTAATTTCAATATATTTCTATTCCGAAGTGTGCAAATAACATAAAATTATAAGTTTAATTAAATTATATATAATTTGTATACTTATTGATTATTTACCATACAAATTATCCTATAACGTAAAGCAACGACAGATCTGACATTTGATGAAGTTCACAGACCAGCGGTTTGAGAAATATATTTTTGATACACACTTGTGATGTTTAATTTATATATTTCTAATGAAAAGACTTGTTCTAAAATTATAAATCTTTGTCGTCATCATTAGGTACAAAGATTAACATAACACTCCGTTTTTTCACTTAGACATTAAGTATTACATGCCTGTTACTTAACGTTACCAAGTTACCTGTTACCAAGCGTGGCGTCTGATCGTAACAAAAAATACCAGTATTTATATATATTAATATTTTTTGCTTCACGTTGAATCCTGTATAAAGCGGGATAGCCAAAGGAAACATAACGTTAGACAACATTCTCCACTTTGCCTCCAATGCTCAAGTCATTGAATGTTAACTGGCATAACTGAACGCTGCTCTTTATATACTTCTCCACAATGGTCCCAAAAATATTATAAGTTTAAATAAATTATTTAATTATTTTTGAACCTATATTCATTATATGACATTCAGATATATTTTCTACGTCACTATGGTTTCATATTTGAATGAACTTTACTTAACAACGGCAAGGTAATTTTCTTCCTCCAGATACATATTAGCGCCTTATGTGATATGTGGAGCAAATAATAATGTGTACTAATTTAGACTTTTTGAAATATTGCTATAATATATGATACAAAGCACGGCGTAATGTTTCAATGAGATAATAATTAACGACTCCAATGCTCTCTTAACATAAATAATATTATATAAAAATGATAAAAAGTGATAAGCATAAAAGTTTTTTAAATTACTTTTTTTCTATTTTTTTAATATTAGTTTTAATTATTTTTGTCCTCTATTTGTTAGCAATTTTGACTTCATGTAATATTGCTGTTTGTATTCTATGTTGAGGACCGTCGCGGCGCAGAGGCACAGCGTCTGCCTGTAAACGCGACCGTTTGTGGGTTCGGTTCCACTCAGGGAGAAGGAGTAATTTTCAATTTCTTCGCTCAGGTAACAAGGCAAAGTGGGGCGTTGAGTTCCGCCACTCAATACTCAATGCCTCAAAAAGGCGGAAAGCGGGGAACGGAGTGTCTTAACACTAGGGTTTTCTACGGTTCCTTCTGCCTACCCTGCCATGTGCGGGATACAGCGTGAAACTATTAATTTTATGTCTTAAGACATATCAGGGATGGTGGGTATGCCAAAGATATCACAGTTGCCAACTTGATAACGGTTTTTGAATTAAACATAATAAAATAATTTTCGACTACAAGCAACAGTTCCTGAGATGCTCGTTGATAAAACAAACTCATTGGTTTTATAATATTAACATATATGACATTTTTTTTACTTCTATTTAAAATCAGTTAAAGTCCTAACAAGGTACATACAAATTGTGAACAAACAAACGAAATTTATTAGAATTAGTTTATTTAATTTCGGTATTGCTGGATTATGATAGATTACATCTTAATCAAGCTTAAAAGGAAAACTTTTAAATAATTTTCTCGTTGTACCAAAGTCTTAAGCTTATTTATTTTTGAGACCCTGTAATTGGCTATGTATTTTGTTTCTAAATAAAATAATACTCCCACACACGAAACACAGCCCATCGCGTTTATTTTTAACTGCTCCGAGAAAATTATTACTATAAAATTATTCAAAAAATATCAATAGGTAATGTTGGCTAGAGTTTCCTCTCAAGCAGACACGATAGTGCTTGCTACTTCTCAGGGACAGAGTACCCTCTTCCCTCCCCAACTGGTGTCGCTGTCAAGGCCAACTCACAAACAAAAAAAAAATAATAACAAAAAATCATAATTTTTCTATAGTTTTATAATATTATAAATGTTTCTTTACCAGGTAAAACGCTCAATAATGCTCAAAATGGCAAGCGTATGCGCAGACAGCTCTAAGCAGACCCGTTTCCACGAAATGCACGTACAGCGGCACAACAACGTCAGCATATTGTACGCTGACATAGTGAACTTCACTCCGCTCTCTGAACGACTCTCCGCATCGGATTTAGTGAAGACATTGAACGAGCTGTTTGGGAGATTCGATCAGATTGCTCAAGTAAGTTTGTGATGTATATCTAGTGTATCTGTCTGACCGTTTGTCACGACCTTTTTCCTAATATTGAATTAATATCCGATAGTAGTACTTTGTGCAGTTAATTAAACAAATATTTATCAAAAATTTTGGCACAGTGGGACAGTAATAAATAGTGGGCTCTATTCCCATGCGTGGGAATAATTTGTTCCCACTTGGGGAAATTATTGTTATTATCATTATTTTTTGCTCTGGTAAAACAATATGCGGCGTTGAGCCCCGCCACTTATAACGCAATGTCTTGTGCTGTAATGTCCTTTCTGGCATAATAAAAAAATATGACTCAGAAATGTATATTTAAAATAAGTTTAAAGATACAATCAATTTATGTATGAAATAAAATCAATTGAGCTTACCTTCTTGGTACATATAAATCGACTCACTGAAAATCTAAACTTACAAACAGATATAAATCAAATATAAAGTCATTTTAAGTTTTAACCAATACGGTTTAACTTAGAATATTAGTTTTAGTTGTTCGTTTTTCATCCTACATATATAGCTCTAGTATTCACGAAGTACAGTGTTTGTTTCAAATATTTAATGCTTGGTGTAGATTTATTAGGATTAAATAAGTGTTTCATTTTACTAGCGACCCGCTCGAAATTTCGTTCGTCTAAACTGCACTTTTATTTATTTACTAAGCTGACTTGTATATACACACGTGTAGTTCTTTGAAATCACTATGTCTATGTATAAAAACCGTACATAACGTATTTGTTCTGTATTTTTACCTAATATCCAAACGAACAAACTGACGAGACGAGATGTCTATATATTATATATATATATATATATATATATATATATATATATATATATATATATATATATATATATATATATATATATATATATATATATATATATATATATATATATATATATATATATATATATATATATATATATATATATATATTATATATATATATATATATATATATATATATATATATATATATATATATATATATGACACTATCATCAAATGCGCGAAGTATGAGACAAGTGAACAGAGTAGGATACAGTAGATAAATTTAATGTATTCAAAAATATTATTTTTCCATATAAAATAAAGTTTAATATAATTGATAAATAACAAACTAATGGGTATAAGCAACAATAAACATTATTAAGCGACTGAAACTTGAATTATTTCGGTACATACATATGAATGAATTAATTTAATATTCATTTGAATGAATTAATTTAATTTTATTTTTTTATTAAAAATTGTTTATTTTAATCTCGCGATTTGCCAATATGCGAAACTAGACTATTGGGATGATTTATATTATTTAAGTAAAACTTTTTAGATAATCTGAGTTTAAAAGTGGGGAAATTTATCGAATGGTGCAATTTAAGTTAGTTAGAGTAAAATGGCGTATTAAATGGGACCTTGGCTTTATTCTGTATGACCTGTAACTTAGCATAATTTATGGCACAAATGCTATTCCACACTGGATATATTATGCTAGGTCTTATTAGAGTAGTGTAAATTTGTAATTTTGTTTCTGCGCTACGATTTGACCGTCTATTGAAGATAGGGTATAGGCTACCCTTAGGTCTTTAAATCGTCAATGTGTTTGGTCCAATTTAGTTCGCTATCCATTGTAACACCAAGGTAGCGAACTAACTTACTCCACTAGGCTTTTAATTAAACGTTAAACAAATACATTAGCAAAAACTTTACAACTAAAACCATTGAAATTTATTGTATATTAGAAATCAAATACAAAATTCAACTTGCGAACTGTGTACATAAATATTCGTTACACGTGACCTAGCTAAAGCAAATGCATACTATAACAGCTTACAACAAGCTTTAGTTGAAACAAGTTAACTAGACGTTAGAGCGTACTTCAAAATTATAATAACTTCATCTATATATTATAGTGAACTATTGTCGCTTTGGTGCATTGCAAAGTAAAGGGGAACGGTTAAACAATACAATATAATTTCAACGAAGAACCAAATCTATTTTTCTTGAATTAAATTAGAATTATGATTAAGAAATTATAAAGATATTAATTAAGTTTAAATTTACCACATCTATATCGAACCCGCAACCACCCCTTGTACAATCTCACGCTACGTAAATATTATTTAATTCCCTCAAGCTAAGATCTATTAATCAATAGACATACAATTACTTCATGCTATCCTAGCAAAGTAGCCAGAGAGAGAGACGGTCCCTACATATCTGTTTCGCCTCATCGACTCCTCCAACCTTTTACATGACATTCTTCCAGCAAAATTTGATTCGGTGATCTCGAACCCACTACCTCTCTTACCACTGACTCCTGCATCATATATATTATTAAACATTCTTTCATGACTCTCTGAACGTGCCCAAACCACGCAGCAAGTTCTTCTTCAAATATACGATCTTATATATCATAATACTTATCGATCATCAAAATCTATTATATTATAACTCACAGGAAAGTCACGCGCAAATATAATATTACATACCTCACTAGAGATAAAAGAAATGGAATCAATTTATAATAATACGTGATATCGGTGATAAGATGACAATAGACGTCTTATATATTTATTAGCATTGGTGAAGTTTCCGGCTCTCGTTATTTGGAAACGCCCTTTTACAAGTTCAGTTTTATTGATATTTAGTTTATTTGTATTTAAAAATTGAATAAAAAGCATAATAATATTTTTTTTAACTTAAGTAAACAAACAAGCAGTTTAAATAATTAATTTATTACTAACTTGTTGACGCCCGCAACTTCGTTGGCGTGGACTTTATGATATTTGCCACCCCATGAACTGCTATCCTCTTTCATTGAGATTGATGAGATTATATACTACATGATAGATTTGTACATGACAACGAAAACTACTCTTTAGGCTCCATAATTATTATTTAACATACCTTTTCTTTTTTTTTAGTTTATCTATTTTGGTTCTACCCTAGGTGAAATCTACCAGATCCTTGATATTTTATATCAAAATATCAATAGAAAATGTCCGCTGCGTTAAATGACTTTTGTTAAAGCGTCGTTTCCCTATTTCATGTAGTTAAGTTGGACTTAATGGTTCTTCTTGAGATGTTCCAGATCATATTTCAACGATAAATGGTCATTAAACAACTTTTACTAAGAAGCTATATTCAGCTATAGCTATTATAGCTATAAAAAAGCTTAGATGTTCTATTGTGGTTTTACATCATTCTTTATAAGTATATATATTGAAAAGTGCTAAACACGTTCAATAATGTTTTTATAATGGCATCCTCATTTCTTATAAATTAGCTGGCTTACTATGGTTCTGTATAAAGTATGGAAGTCTTCAAAATCTATAATAGCCTAGATCTTGCCCTGAATTAACAGATATACAACAAAAAGTTTTATTCTAATCTATCCAGTAAATCTGAAGACGTGTGAAGTACTTTACAATCGCCTTGCATCATTTTTTCATAAAAATATTCAATGCACAGACATAATTTTTCTACTGTTTTATTAGTTTGTTTAGTATAGATAATTGAGGTAATCTTGGCGCTGTTGGAGAGCGTGTGACTGTTAACGTATTGTGTTTGGGCTCGATCTCCATGAGCGAATATAATTTCTTTTCGCACCCCGTTCTGTTAAGACGAAACGCGGGGTTGAGTTACGTCAGTCAATCTACATATGAGTACATTAAGAGATCGGACTAAAAGTGGACACCAGAGTGTCTTGACTCTCTACTCTTCTCACTTTATACCGTGCTGATAACATTTTATTGCCGATGAAATATTTTAAAAATTATTCATAATTGTTATCAAAAAAATACAAATACAAAAACAAATATTCATCTGAACTTAGGTATATGCAATAGCTTGATAGTCAAATACAGGCATATCAATTCTAAGAAAATGGACAGGTTAGCTGCGGGCTGACATGACTAACCATGCAGCAACTTCTAAACTGTGTTAAATAGAAAGGATGAATTGTCAAAATTTGCTTAAATCTTGTATTCAATCATAGTGAAAGCTAATCTCACATTTTGAATTCAAATTATTATTATCAATCCTACTTCCTACTGCTAATATTATAAATGTGAAATGTCACACAAAACCTACGTATATGTCATACTCGTTATGTTAAATGAATGCAATTCACATTACTACATCACGCTTTATCCCTAGCCGGGTAATCAGAGAGAACGAAGCGCCAAACTGCATACGCCTTTCACCTTGTCCACTGTCATTAACCTCTTCATACATGCTCTCCGGGGCGTCCTCATGCTTTTTAAGTGACCTCCCTCCAGTATCTTCGACACTGTGTTTTCGAAGGTCAACCGAGGTCTCCCCTTACCTCTCTTACCATTCACTTTTGCTTCATATATCATTTTACCGTTCTTTCATCACTCATTCTCTCGACGTGCCCAAACCACCTGAGTATGTTCTTACTGTAACATCATAGCTGGTACCTACCATTCTGTGTATCTCCTCGTTGTGGATTCGGTCAGTTAAGCTGACTCCGCATATCCTCCGAAGAGATCCCATCTCCACAGCATTCGTCTTTCTTTCATTCTTCTTCTGCAATACCCGCGTGTCACTGCCATATAACAGCGTCGGCACCAGAACTGCGTCATGTACGTCAACCGTGCAGCTACACTGACGTTTCGCCGTTAATTCTGTTACCGGCAGCAATACTACTTTTCACATCCATTTCGTATCTTCTTAACATACTTTCCAGGTAGTAGTATACTACTTGCTCTATTTACTTTCCATTTATAAAATCATGCATTCCGTCCTTTATTCGTCTCTTTCAAATACCAGAACATTTGTCTTACATTCAGGCAATGTCTTAATTACAATTCATATTACTAAGAAAAAAGAATTGTGCAGTACAAGTGGATGAAGCCACGGGCGTCCTCTAGTTAAATATATAATTATCAAGACTATCGTAGCGCACTATGACTAATTGTTATTATTGTATGTACAAACTTATATATTCTATAAGACAAATTTCTATCAATATAGCGCTACGTTGTGGCAACACTAGGATCCTTCTGTTTTACCCTTCTATATGCGGGATACAACGTGAAGCTATAAAAAATCGAATTTTATATAAAATAGGCGTATAATTACTTATATTATTTGAAAAAAAAAAAGAAAACAGTCATTGAAATCCAATTAAGCAAACCTGACATCCCTTTGTAATGACCGTCCTCTTCACAGGAGTGGGTTATATTAAATAATCGAACTGATTGGCTCCCGTTTATACTTTATAATTAATTATAATTTTGTTATTTATATAATAAACAAACAACAATACTAAAATATATAAATATTTTATTATCTTCACACTGTATAGTGCATATAGTGGGGTAGTCAGAGGGAACCTAGGTTTTAAACACACCGTTCCCCCCATTTTCCCCTTGAGAGCGAGGAAATGAAAATACTCCGCTCCCCCGAGATGGAAATGAACCCGTTAACGTCATGGATTACATTCAGACGCTTACAAATTATAATATTTTCAGGAGAACCAATGTATGCGTATCAAGATACTGGGTGACTGCTACTACTGCGTGTCCGGACTTCCGGTGTCTCGACCTAACCACGCCTACAATTGTGTTAACATGGGCCTACAAATGATTGACGCTATACGGTACGTGAAATGGTTATGTATTTAAAAATCATTATATAAATAAGTGAAATTGTTATTTAATATTGTTTTTTACTATTATCTATTAGTATATAGAGTACTGCAGTTTAAATCAAATTATGGTGTATATTTATATTTATGATAGTCTGCTGGTCCTGATCTGCTTAGGTACAACCCAGTAGAGAGTTGACCACGCAGTGTATGAGATGTTGCATTTGAAGGGCTAAAGATTTTTAGTAGTGATTTCTCTTGGCTGTCGGAGTAGCTATACCAGTTGGTAATTTCGGCTCACGTTTTCTAGTTCATCTCATGCACTCGAAACGTTTTCGCACCACAAACAGGTTCATCAAATTCTCGTCTTTTCTAATATTCTGGGTCAGATTTTTTAATAGTTTAAATAATTCCATGCCCCCAGTTTCGTAAGAGAAGCAACAGGCTTCAACGTGGACATGCGTATCGGTATACACACTGGCAATGTGCTGTGCGGCGTGCTCGGCCTCCGCAAGTGGCAGTTCGATGTCTGGAGCGATGATGTCACTCTTGCCAATCATATGGAATCTGGTGGTATAGCTGGGTGAGCTTAATTTTTTGTATGTATTTCACATAAAAACCATCGTGGTGCATTGGTATGTTTTCTGACTGATGTGGGTTCGATTCCCAATTTCTTTTCTTATTTATTCAGTAAGAAGACAAATCTTGGCTCAACACGCAATGTCTCTAAAATTGAGCAGAAAGTGTGGAAAGATTTCTATTAACATTAGGTTCCCTCTACATAATATCCAGATGATACAGCGTAAATCTAAAAAAACACCTAAACAAATGTAAAAAAGTGTTTAGTTACTTTAAAAATATAGATTTAAATATGATTTTTTTTAAATTTATACTGGACGTTTGAATTATAAATTTAAATTATTGTGGAATTATTTAAATAATAATAAATAAAAAATAAATCAACTAAAGCTCTGTAGTTGATTGGAATCCTAGGGTAGGGTGGGCTAAGATAAAGAGTCCAGGTCTGGGTAATTGAGGACACTAAGGACGGAGTGTTATGTCACTTGCTAACAAGACAAATTGTGGAACAGCTTTTCTTAGTGATATTACTAGTGCAAAGCTATTTAATAATTTACATTTTATAAAATATATTATACTATAGATATACCTGTTAGAATAGATGAATGAATAGATTATATTATTAGGTCAAGTCTTGTATTATAGGCAATCTAGGTGCTCTATTGTTTAGAGATAATTAAATCGTGTATGGCCCTACCAACCCTATCACACCTAAAACGTATTATTTCTCATTTAATCGCAAATAAATGATTTTTAGGGTTTCGTACCTAAAAGGTAAAAACGGAACCTCATTACTAAGTTTCCGCTGTCTGTCTGTCACCAAGCTGTATCTCATAAACCTAAACAAGGCTAGAAATATGAAAATTTTCACAAATTATGTACTTCCGCTATAACAACAAATACTAAAAATAAAAATAAAATGTTTAATCAGCGGACCACTCGCACTTGGCCGATTTTATCAAATTCGTGTACTATAGGAGACTAGATCGGAACTTCTGATCAAGATCCTTCTTGATCTTAATTTTTAATGAAATGATTATTAAATGAAAATAATTCGTTCCCGAGTGAAAATCGAACCCACAACTGTCGAGTTTGAAAAAGATACTGTCCCAATGCGCTACGATGATGCTACTACCGAAACTGAAATTTCATAAATTCAATTCAATTATTGGAACTCATTCAATTACACACATCGATTACCAGACTACGAGTAGATATATATATATATATATATATATATATATATATATATATATATATATATATATATATATATATATATATATATATATATATATATATATATATATATATATATATATATATATATATATATATATATTTTTGCCATGTAGTATTTTTTAGGTCAAATTTTAGTTATAAACAATATATATAGGTTTAATGCGAGTGGTTCACGCGTACCGAGGGTTCCGTACCAATTTCATGCTTGTAGGTCTGTGGAAAATAAAATTTATAAAAGTTGACATACTTAATTGTGTAGTCATATACACTCAATTTGTATGAAACTAACGACATAAAAAGTTTGTTATATATATTTTTTTTTCATTATATAATGTAAAATCGTAACAAAAAATCCAATTTTAGATTTTTTCCTTTGTTAATACTATAAGTTCTAACTAGTTATGAAATTTTAAAGCTTTAACGAGTCCCAGCAAGTCGACGGGCTATATCCTTTAAGTTATTATTACCCGGTGAAATTGCATACTTACAGACAGACAGCCAGACGGACGACAATCATAAACTATAATATAAACTATAATATTAAATACAATTGAATATATATTGATCTTATGAACTACAATAATAATGAGACTTAGCACGCTGCAGAATATTTCTCATATTCACTTAGTTAAGTTCAAAGGAAGTAGGTCAAAGTACTATTTCTAGGTAAATGAATATAACTGTTTAACAACCTACTACCATAAAGTGCTATACCTAAGAATTAATTATTATTCTTCTTTCTTTTATTCGAGAACGGTGGTCGTTCTCGAACACTTCGTCTGTTAACAATAAGTAATTACAATACAATACAAATATACTTTATTGTACAAAAAATATAAAAAAATACATACAAATTTCTTAGCTCTTTCTTTTTGGCTTTCCCTTTTTTCAGTCTATATCTGAGTTATTCATATTTAATTAAATTTGTAAATATTTTAAACATTCCAAGTAATTAAACAGTCTCATGATATGATTATTTTATATACATATATGTTTATTTTTTGTTGTATATACACATTATTTTTTCTACTTATAATTTGTATGTAAACTATCCAAATTAACTTTTGATATAATTACTCGTAGTATTCAAATGTGTTATTAACATTGTGCTTAAAAGACTAGAGGCGATGATTTTGGATTAGATTATTACTTACTTGAAGGAATATTATATTGAAATAACTCTTCAAGTAAGTAAGTGAAAATAATTATACATGTATTTAATTATATATGTATGTACAATTTTTTAGGTTTAGATTTTTTATTACGGTAGATGCTATATTTAAAGCTGCTTACACAAGATTAATGTAATAAGAATACAATAATAAAATATAAAATATTTTCCTTAATTATTATCAAAAATATGTAAGCGAAACGGCATCAAAATACTAGTTAAAATATTTAATTTCAACGTTCAACGCTCTTAACGAAGTGCATATGAGATGAGATCTAGAGGTATATACAATATGCGAGTACGTAAAGTTCGTATAAAGTTACAGTTGTAATGGGAATTTGAATTTCGTATCTACCTTAAAGTGTATGCAAAAACTTTAGCGAGAAGAATGCAAGAATGGTTATTGTGGGAGACCCAAGAAGGATCATGCATGGATCAGATCTTTTCCCTCCGCATGATCACGGACAAGTTTTTGACTGTAAACCAAAAAGTTTTCTGTGCTTTTGTGGACTTGCAGAAGGCATTTGACAGGGTCGTAAAAAAGAATTTATGGGAGATACTGCCCCGGTCCAATGTGAGCGGACCCTTGCTGCAGTCTATAGTCTCTTTATAGAGATCACTCAGCCTCTATGCGAGTAGCAGCTGGCATGTCGCCTTGGCTTGGCATCCAATCGGGTGTCAAACAAGGATGCGTCATGTCAGCTTGGCTGTTCAATTTGTATTTGGATAGCTGTCTCCAAGAAGTGAAACAAAGTGACAGGGGAGTGAAAGTGGGTGACTTTAAGAAAAATTGCTTGCTATATGCCGATGATGCAGTGCTTATTGCATCATCAGAATGCGAGTTGCAGGTATTGGTGTGAAAATAATGGTCTAAGCCTCGTATTTGAAAGAGACGAAGAAAGGACGGAATGCAAGATGTATTTGAATGGAAATTAAATAGAACAAGTGAATGAAGTAGTATACCTGTGAAGTATGTTAAGTAGAGATGGAAGATGCTGCCGGAAACAGAATGAACAGTGCCTTAGCTACATTGTTGACACGGTGCAACGTCAGTGTAGCTGCACGGTTGCCGTACACAGTGCAGTTCTGGTGCCGCCACTGTTATATGGCAGTGAAACGTGGGTATTGCAGAAGAAGAATGAAAGAAAGACGAATGCTGTGGAGAAGAGATCTTTCCTGAGGAAATGCAGAGTCAGCTTAACTGACCGAACCCACAACGAGGAGATACACAGAATGGTAGGTACCAGCTAGGATGTTACAGTAAGAACATACTCAGGTGGTTTGGGCACGTCGAGAGAATGAGTGATGAAAGAACGGTAAAAAGATATATGAAGCAAATGTGAATGGAAAGATAGGTCAATGATTCCATTCTCACTCGGAAAGAATGAACTATTAGCGGCGTTAAATTTTGGCACTCAATACGCAATGTCTCAAAGCGAGCGGAGCGGAAAGCGAGAAATAGAATGTCTTAACAGTAGATTCCTTCTGCCAATCCTGCTATGATATGCGGGATAAAGTGTAAAGCCTAAATATATATATATATATATATATATATATATATATATATATATATATATATATATATATATATATATATATATATATATATATATATATAGATATATATATATATATATATATATTAAGTACTACCACATGCTACAGTTCGAGTCCCAAAACATTAACATTACATTCAATTGAAAAAAGTAAATGTAAACAAAGTTGGTTCCCCGCGAAGCGATTTGGACAGTCCAGTTCAACCACAACGGTGAACAATAAAAATAACATGAATAATGGATATCTCCCAAACATTTTCATAGGTTATTTTTGCTATCGTTTTTTTTTGGCTGTACAAGCCTCGTTATGCATCCGAGCATTTTTAAGTGATGGAGCTACTATATAATTTTCAATTGTTTTACGCTTTATCCTATATATTGTAGAATAGAGATAAATTAGTGTTCGGACACTCCGTTTTCCGCTTTCCAACCAAGATTCGAGATATTACGTGTTGAAAGGCGAAATTCAATACTGTGATTTGTCTTCTTAATTCTTTTTTAGTGAAATTGTTTACATGTTATATTATACCACAAAAATTCTTAACTTGTGGAAATGTGTACTGACTAAAAATTCTTCATAATAAGTTACTTGTGTCTCACGGCTTAGTTTACGTGAACTATAGAATTGTGGCTATTTAGTTATTTCTTGTTTGGCACCAAATTGATCTGTGATCAGATCTATTTCTATATAGTATATAAAACATTTCCGTTACTGAGTAACTGACATACAACCGAAGTCAACAAGCCGCAACGCCAGAATTAAACAGCGTAGGCGTAGTCCTCGAGGAATGTAGGAGAGCATTTAGGGAGGGGTCCCGCAATTCAGCAAAACGAAAAAAAAAATATAACTATGTTTTAGATTCCACGCAAATGAAATTACGAGCTACAGCTCGATATTTTATATAATCGAAATATCAAAACAAATACAAATAATGAAAAACCACTTTGTTTTACATTTTTCAATCATACTGTCAAAATAACATCGGCGACAGGTGACAACAGCTTTGACTTACCCGCCACGGAACGGATACGGTGCATACGTTTGGGGAGTATAGTATTATAATTTTATTCAAGACTAGCGTACAGTATACTCGTACTCAAATATAATGCTTTTTTTCTAAATAAAATAACCTTAAGCTACTCCTTAATATATCAACTACCCGTCAGTTAAAGTTCCGTAATTAGTCCATCCGTTTCAGAGATTAGACGGAACAAATAGATAGACAGACAAAATTGTTAAGAACCTTATTTTGGTATGTGTACCATATGTATGTAATAAAAAGCGGTAATTTTAATAATACAAACGGACACTCCAATTTAATTTGTTTTATTCAACTTTGAATGCACAACGCCTTCTATGTATTTAATTACATAAGGAAAAACACGTATCGTTTAGTTTTACAATATGTAAAAAATAAAAACGGTTACTGTGCTTTCTATGGAATAAGTTTAGCTGTTTATTGTGTAAGCACCCGAAATATGTTCTTTACGTACGAAACACGGTCCTTTTGATATAATATTACAATGAGCTTTTTGTCTTTGCACCAATATAATATCTATATAAGCATATAAATTGATTCATTGTTACTTAGTTGTTAGTAATAACTGCATTAAATTACGTTCACATAACTAAAAAGATTTCATAAAGATTAATATAATACGTAAAAGTATGTTTTGAATATAATATTTCAACTAAATTTCATAGCATCACGTTAAAAAATAAAAAAATAAATATGATTTTTGTCTAAAAATAGCTAAAAATATTTTTAATGTATTCCAGTCGCGTTCACATCACAAAGGCAACTATGCTGCAACTAGCTGGCAAGTTTGAAGTGGAACCTGGCGATGGCGCATCAAGAGAAGGCTACTTGGCCGATCATAAAGTAGAAACTTATTTGATAGTACCGCCTAAGGTAAGTATTAGAAATGCATATTATATGCGTACGATCTAACGTTATACATTAATACGCTCTGTTTTTCGCTACCCATTCATTTTTAAGACTAAATTTTGCTTGAGAAATATTAAAACATCTGGATAACTTTTATATCCGTCTGTTTGTCTGTCTGTCCAAATATCAAACGAACATCTCAACATTGCAGTCTTATGGGACAGAAAAATATTATACTAATGCTTGAACGTAGTACATTGTCCCTTGGAATAATTATTAATTAAATTTGTCCTAGCCTTATTATGACAAGAAAATAATATTTAAATAATCATTTAAAAACTTGAATCGAACTTTTCAATAAAAATTTGTGAATAATTTTCATATATGTATGTATATGTATATATATACACAACGTTAGGCTTAAAAAATCTTTAAAAAGCTAGATATAGCAAAGAGCTTTATAAAAAGTAAAAAAACACTCCTTGTATACGAAAACCCATAGAAATAATTACGAAAAAATCTTAAAAGTTTAATTAGCGACTCAAATTTCAGGAGTTCAAAGAAGCGCTAATTTTATTTTATACTTTTTTGATTTTGCAGAACAAGTTTTAATTATAAGGTTTTCTATCCTATGATTTAAGATCGGAAAATCACAGAGAATTAGAATTTGATTACAAATAACTATTAAAACATAAAAGGATATTTTTTAGACAAAAAATTTTGCTTCTTAAATAGAATATCGATTTTTTTTAAATTGTTAATCTACTCTAAGGATATAAAAAAAAACTTAGAGGAAACATATACGTCTTGGGTGGTTTCCATGAGGCACAGGTTCAAATCCTGCTGCGTTGAAAGTTGTATATACTTTTTTTAGAATATCGAACCTGCTACCAACATAAACAAAAAAAATCACCTCAAAATCTATTTTAATATCATATAACTAATGATATAATTATGCAAACGACCCCTAGTTCGTAGCGTTCAAATCGTTGCTATAAATAATTGGTTGAAAATTATCCGTAGTGCCTCCCTCGTAGGCATGAGTGGGTACATTTTGACATAAATACGCTTAGTTCAGTACTGGAGGTATGTGAATCATATATGAATATTACCATCAAATTTGTAATATTATTTAGGGTTATTGTGAAGTGGGGCTTATGTTGACGAAGAAGTACTTATATACGTAATGTATATAAATGTATACAGTATACCTATGTATAACGTGGGATTCCCCTTAAATAGTAATTGTAAAATAATTTAATTTCTTGAGTTTTGTAAAACAGAATGTATATTCTACGACATTTCTTTGACTTTCTACGACTTTCACTTCATATTCAAAACCGAATCTCACCAAATATCAATGCCTCTAATACCATTTTAACTTCTAAAATATAATCTACTATGTCAAAACGACATCCAGAAATACTTGTATTCATGGCATTTTTACACGAACCGAAAGTAAAGATAAACTAACAATGGAAGTTGGTTGACTCTTTCATGTCAGAGATATATAAAATATAGTTTTATTATTTACAGTATAAGAAACGTTTCTTAGATATAATATTCCATTGTACGTAATAATATAAAAGCTTACATTCCTTTTGAGTACCCATAGCATACTCGTAGAAAACATTGTATTTCTGTTTTTTATAACTTTTGCGGTCTCCTTTCGGAAAGATATGTTTTTTTTATGACAGAAATTAAAAATAGAGGTTTGTCTATTATTATATATAATTTTTTAGCTTCTCTATGGATTCCTAGTAATCGAATGAAGCACCAAGCACTGAAGTGTCTGCTGGTCTTTCACCTCATTAACTCTCCATACATGCCCTTCGGGGTATGTTTATGCTTTTTACGTCACCAGGCCCCAGTATCCTCAACATTGTTCTCGAATATCAGCTGAGATCCCTGTATATATAGAGTTATACAAATATAGGGAGAGCCCTCTCTCCCTATATAGAAATATAGGGAGAGAGGGCGCTCTCTATATTTCTTCCCACACACTCTTGCATAATATATCTTATTACTTTTTTTACCACTGGTTTCACAGCACCAGCTAGAACAAGCCACGTTCTTCGTAATTCTTACAATAGAGAGAGAAAAAGAGAGAGTTATAGATAATATATTTCGTTAAACATATGTAAATTATTTGAATATAAACTATTTTTTAATGGCGCACTTGATATATCTCAGATAATACAATGGAAATGGGCTCAAATAAAAGACGCGGATGATAAAATACCCATAAGTTTTAATGAAACCAAGAAGATTTCAATACATGTTTAGTCTTGTTAGGCTAAATACATCGTATTTTGCCATTCTATCCAGAAATTTTCAATATTATCAATGGAGACCGTCATGACACGGCAGCACAGATTCTGACTGTAAACGCGACGGTTATCGGTTGGTTCCCATTTGGGGTGGATGAATTATTTTATTTTCTCACTCTGGTAACAAGACAATGCGCAGTTGAAATCCGCCACTCAAAATGAAATGTCTTAACAGTAGGTTCGCTCTGTCTTCCCAGCTAGATGCGGGAAATAGCGTAAAACAATTTATCTATTTATTTTATTTATCTAATATCAGTTTATTATATGTAACTCATAAATTAAAATAATACTTTCAGAAACTATAGAAAATAATAGAAGAAAGAATAAAATAATATTTAAATAATCATTTAAAAACTTGAATCGAACTTTTCAATGAAAATTTGTGAATAATTTTCATATATGTATGTATATGTATATATATACACAACG
Source organism: Dione juno (assembly GCA_037127375.1). Classification (NCBI taxonomy): domain Eukaryota; kingdom Metazoa; phylum Arthropoda; class Insecta; order Lepidoptera; family Nymphalidae; genus Dione; species Dione juno. Next base: position 953,575 of record JAXRJS010000053.1, read on the forward strand.
TTAGGTTTAAAAAAAATCTTTAAAAATCTAGATATAGCAAAGAGCTTTATAAAAAGTAAAAAAACACTCCTTGTATACGAAAACCCATAGAAATAATTACGAAAAATTCTTAAAAGTTTAATTAGCGACTCAAATTTCAGGAGTTCAAAGAAGCGCTAATTTTATTTTATACTTTTTTGATTTTGCAGAACAAGTTTTAATTATAAGGTTTTCTATCCTATGATTTAAGATCGGAAAATCACAGAGAATTTGATTACAAATAACTATTAAAACATAAAAGGATATTTTTTAGACAAAAAATTTTGCTTCTTAAATAGAATATCGATTTTTTTTAAATTGTTAATCTACTCTAAGGATATAAAAAAAAAACTTAGAGGAAACATATACGTCTTGGGTGGTTTCCATGAGGCACAGGTTCAAATCCTGCTGCGTTGAAAGTTGTATATACTTTTTTTAGAATATCGAACCTGCTACCAACATAAACAAAAAAAATCACCTCAAAATCTATTTTTATATCATATAACTAATGATATAATTATGCAAACGACCCCTAGTTCGTAGCGTTCAAATCGTTGCTATAAATAATTGGTTGAAAATTTTCCGTAGTGCCTCCCTCGTAGGCATGAGTGGGTACATTTTGACATAAATACGCTTAGTTCAGTACTGGAGGTATGTGAATCATATATGAATATTACCATCAAATTTGTAATATTATTTAGGGTTATTGTGAAGTGGGGCTTATGTTGACGAAGAAGTACTTATATACGTAATGTATATAAATGTATACAGTATACCTATGTATAACGTGGGATTCCCCTTAAATAGTAATTGTAAAATAATTTAATTTCTTGAGTTTTGTAAAACAGAATGTATATTCTACGACATTTCTTTGACTTTCTACGACTTTCACTTCATATTCAAAACCGAATCTCACCAAATATCAATGCCTCTAATACCATTTTAACTTCTAAAATATAATCTACTATGTCAAAACGACATCCAGAAATGCTTGTATTCATGGCATTTTTACACGAACCGAAAGTAAAGATAAACTAACAATGGAAGTTGGTTGACTCTTTCATGTCAGAGATATATAAAATATAGTTTTATTACTTACAGTATAAGAAACGTTTCTTAGATCTAATATTCCATTGTACGTAATAATATAAAAGCTTACATTCCTTTTGAGTACCCATAGCATACTCGTAGAAAACATTGTATTTCTGTTTTTTATAACTTTTGCGGTCTCCTTTCGGAAAGATATGTTTTTTTTATGACAGTAATTAAAAATAGAGGTTTGTCTATTATAACATATAATTTTTTACCTTCTCTATGGATTCCTAGTAATCGAATGAAGCACCAAGCACTGAAGTGTCTGCTGGTCTTTCACCTCATTAACTCTCCATACATGCCCTTCGGGGTATGTTTATGCTTTTTACGTCACCAGGCCCCAGTATCCTCAACATTGTTCTCGAATATCAGCTGAGATCCCTGTATATATAGAATTATACAAATATAGGGAGAGCCCTCTCTCCCTATATAGAAATATAGGGAGAGAGGGCGCTCTCTATATTTCTTCCCACACACTCTTGCATAATATATCTTATTACTTTTTTTACCACTGGTTTCACAGCACCAGCTAGAACAAGCCACGTTCTTCGTAATTCTTACTATAGAGAGAGAAAAAGAGAGAGTTATAGATAATATATTTCGTTAAACATATGTAAATTGTTTGAATATAAACTATTATTTAAATGGCTCACTTGATATATGTCAGATAATACAATGGAAATGGGCTCAAATAAAAGACGCGGATGATAAAATACCCATAATTTTTAATGAAACCAAGAAGATTTCAAAATATGTTTAGTCTTGTTAGGCTAAATACATCGTATTTTGCCATTCCATCCAGAAATTTTCAATATTATCAATGGAGACCGTCATGACACGGCAGCACAGATTCTGACTGTAAACGCGACGGTTATCGGTTGGTTCCCATTTGGGGTGGATGAATTATTTTATTTCCTCACTCTGGTAACAAGACAATGCGCAGTTGAAATCCGCCACTCAAAATGAAATGTCTTAACAGTAGGTTCGCTCTGTCTTCCCAGCTAGATGCGGGAAATAGCGTAAAACAATTTATCTATTTATTTTATTTATCTAATATCAGTTTATTATATGTAACTCATAAATTAAAATAATACTTTCAGAAACTATAGAAAATAATAGAAGAAAGAATAAAATAATATTTAAATAATCATTTAAAAACTTGAATCGAACTTTTCAATGAAAATTTGTGAATAATTTTCATATATGTATGTATATGTATATATATACACAACGTTAGGTTTAAAAAAAATCTTTAAAAAGCTAGATATAGCAAAGAGCTTTATAAAAAGTAAAAAAACACTCCTTGTATACGAAAACCCATAGAAATAATTACGAAAAATTCTTAAAAGTTTAATTAGCGACTCAAATTTCAGGAGTTCAAAGAAGCGCTAATTTTATTTTATACTTTTTTGATTTTGCAGAACAAGTTTTAATTATAAGGTTTTCTATCCTATGATTTAAAATCTTAAAATCACAGAGAATTAGAATTTGATTACAAATAACTATTAAAACATAAAAGGATATTTTTTAGACAAAAAATTTTGCTTCTTAAATAGAATATCGATTTTTTTTTAAATTGTTAATCTACTCTAAGGATATAAAAAAAAAACTTAGAGGAAACATATACGTCTTGGGTGGTTTCCATGAGGCACAGGTTCAAATCCTGCTGCGTTGAAAGTTGTATATACTTTTTTAGAATATCGAACCTGCTACCAACATAAACAAAAAAAATCACCTCAAAATCTATTTTATATCATATAACTAATGATATAATTATGCAAACGACCCCTAGTTCGTAGCGTTCAAATCGTTGCTATAAATAATTGGTTGAAAATTATCCGTAGTGCCTCCCTCGTAGGCATGAGTGGGTACATTTTGACATAAATACGCTTAGTTCAGTACTGGAGGTATGTGAATCATATATGAATATTACCATCAAATTTGTAATATTATTTAGGGTTATTGTGAAGTGGGGCTTATGTTGACGAAGAAGTACTTATATACGTAATGTATATAAATGTATACAATATACCTATGTATAACGTGGGATTCCCCTTAAATAGTAATTGTAAAATAATTTAATTTCTTGAGTTTTGTAAAACAGATTGTATATTCTACAGACATTTCTTTGACTTTCTACGACTTTCACTTCATATTCAAAACCGAATCTCACCAAATAGCAATGCCTCTAATACCATTTTAACTTCTAAAATATAATCTAATATGTCAAAACGACATCCAGAAATGCTTGTATTCATGGCATTTTTACACGAACCGAAAGTAAAGATAAACTAACAATGGAAGTTGGTTGACTCTTTCATGTCAGAGATATATAAAATATAGTTTTATTATTTACAGTATAAGAAACGTTTCTTAGATATAATATTCCATTGTACGTAATAATATAAAAGCTTACATTCCTTTTGAGTACCCATAGCATACTCGTAGAAAACATTGTATTTCTGTTTTTTATAACTTTTGCGGTCTCCTTTCGGAAAGATATGTTTTTTTTTATGACAGTAATTAAAAATAGAGGTTTATCTATTATAACATATAATTTTTTACCTTCTCTATGGATTCCTAGTAATCGAATGAAGCACCAAGCACTGAAGTGTCTGCTGGTCTTTCACCTCATTAACTCTCCATACATGCCCTTCGGGGTATGTTTATGCTTTTTACGTCACCAGGCCCCAGTATCCTCAACATTGTTCTCGAATATCAGCTGAGATCCCTGTATATATAGAATTATACAAATATAGGGAGAGCCCTCTCTCCCTATATAGAAATATAGGGAGAGAGGGCGCTCTCTATATTTCTTCCCACACACTCTTGCATAATATATCTTATTACTTTTTTTACCACTGGTTTCACAGCACCAGCTAGAACAAGCCACGTTCTTCGTAATTCTTACTATAGAGAGAGAAAAAGAGAGAGTTATAGATAATATATTTCGTTAAACATATGTAAATTATTTTAATATAAACTATTATTTGAATGGCGCACTTGATATATGTCAGATACTACAATGGAAATGGGCTCAAATAAAAGATGCGGATGATAAAATACCCATAAGTTTTAATGAAACCAAGAAGATTTCAATACATGTTTAGTCTTGTTAGGCTAAATACATCGTATTTTGCCATTCCATCCAGAAATTTTCAATATTATCAATGGAGACCGTCATGACACGGCAGCACAGATTCTGACTGTAAACGCGACGGTTATCGGTTGGTTCCCATTTGGGGTGGATGAATTATTTTATTTCCTCACTCTGGTAACAAGACAATGCGCAGTTGAAATCCGCCACTCAAAATGAAATGTCTTAACAGTAGGTTCGCTCTGTCTTCCCAGCTAGATGCGGGAAATAGCGTAAAACAATTTATCTATTTATTTTATTTATCTAATATCAGTTTATTATATGTAACTCATAAATTAAAATAATACTTTCAGAAACTATAGAAAATAATAGAAGAAAGAATAAAATAATATTTAAATAATCATTTAAAAACTTGAATCGAACTTTTCAATAAAAATTTGTGAATAATTTTCATATATGTATGTATATGTATATATATACACAACGTTAGGCTTAAAAAATCTTTAAAAAGCTAGATATAGCAAAGAGCTTTATAAAAAGTAAAAAAACACTCCTTGTATACGAAAACCCATAGAAATAATTACGAAAAAATCTTAAAAGTTTAATTAGCGACTCAAATTTCAGGAGTTCAAAGAAGCGCTAATTTTATTTTATACTTTTTTGATTTTGCAGAACAAGTTTTAATTATAAGGTTTTCTATCCTATGATTTAAGATCGGAAAATCACAGAGAATTTGAATTTGATTACAAATAACTATTAAAACATAAAAGGATATTTTTTAGACAAAAAATTTTGCTTCTTAAATAGAATATCGATTTTTTTTAAATTGTTAATCTACTCTAAGGATATAAAAAAAAACTTAGAGGAAACATATACGTCTTGGGTGGTTTCCATGAGGCACAGGTTCAAATCCTGCTGCGTTGAAAGTTGTATATACTTTTTTTAGAATATCGAACCTGCTACCAACATAAACAAAAAAAATCACCTCAAAATCTATTTTTATATCATATAACTAATGATATAATTATGCAAACGACCCCTAGTTCGTAGCGTTCAAATCGTTGCTATAAATAATTGGTTGAAAATTATCCGTAGTGCCTCCCTCGTAAGCATGAGTGGGTACATTTTGACATAAATACGCTTAGTTCAGTACTGGAGGTATGTGAATCATATATGAATATTACCATCAAATTTGTAATATTATTTAGGGTTATTGTGAAGTGGGGCTTATGTTGACGAAGAAGTACTTATATACGTAATGTATATAAATGTATACAGTATACCTATGTATAACGTGGGATTCCCCTTAAATAGTAATTGTAAAATAATTTAATTTCTTGAGTTTTGTAAAACAGAATGTATATTCTACAACATTTCTTTGACTTTCTACGACTTTCACTTCATATTCAAAACCGAATCTCACCAAATAGCAATGCCTCTAATACCATTTTAACTTCTAAAATATAATCTAATATGTCAAAACGACATCCAGAAATGCTTGTATTCATGGCATTTTTACACGAACCGAAAGTAAAGATAAACTAACAATGGAAGTTGGTTGACTCTTTCATGTCAGAGATATATAAAATATAGTTTTATTATTTACAGTATAAGAAACGTTTCTTAGATATAATATTCCATTGTACGTAATAATATAAAAGCTTACATTCCTTTTGAATACCCATAGCATACTCGTAGAAAACATTGTATTTCTGTTTTTTATAACTTTTGCGGTCTCCTTTCGGAAAGATATGTTTTTTTTATGACAGTAATTAAAAATAGAGGTTTATCTATTATAACATATAATTTTTTACCTTCTCTATGGATTCCTAGTAATCGAATGAAGCACCAAGCACTGAAGTGTCTGCTGGTCTTTCACCTCATTAACTCTCCATACATGCCCTTCGGGGTATGTTTATGCTTTTTACGTCACCAGGCCCCAGTATCCTCAACATTGTTCTCGAATATCAGCTGAGATCCCTGTATATATAGAATTATACAAATATAGGGAGAGCCCTCTCTCCCTATATAGAAATATAGGGAGAGAGGGCGCTCTCTATATTTCTTCCCACACACTCTTGCATAATATATCTTATTACTTTTTTTACCACTGGTTTCACAGCACCAGCTAGAACAAGCCACGTTCTTCGTAATTCTTACAATAGAGAGAGAAAAAGAGAGAGTTATAGATAATATATTTCGTTAAACATATGTAAATTATTTGAATATAAACTATTTTTTAAATGGCGCACTTGATATATGTCAGATAATACAATGGAAATGGGCTCAAATAAAAGACGCGGATGATAAAATACCCAAAAGTTTTAATGAAACCAAGAAGATTTCAATACATGTTTAGTCTTGTTAGGCCAAATACATCGTATTTTGCCATTCTATCCAGAAATTTTCAATATTATCAATGGAGACCGTCATGACACGGCAGCACAGATTCTGACTGTAAACGCGACGGTTATCGGTTGGTTCCCATTTGGGGTGGATGAATTATTTTATTTCCTCACTCTGGTAACAAGACAATGCGCAGTTGAAATCCGCCACTCAAAATGAAATGTCTTAACAGTAGGTTCGCTCTGTCTTCCCAGCTAGATGCGGGAAATAGCGTAAAACAATTTATCTATTTATTTTATTTATCTAATATCAGTTTATTATATGTAACTCATAAATTAAAATAATACTTTCAGAAACAAGGTATATCTGAAAATGGCCGTCTCTCAGTATGTACAGTGGACCGCAAAGCTAGCATTGTATCATCTATATACCAGGATATATCGCCAACTAAGCCCAAAGAGAATATTAGCCCTGCACCATCACAACACAGTTTTATTGAGCAAGAACCGACCAAAGTTGTAAGAGCTGAATCTTTGAGGAATCCTGGAGGTATATTTTGTTTCTTATTTAAGATGTTTTTATTTTCCATCTTCACAATTTTATCGCAAAGAAACCCAGGCGGAGAAAACCTCGTGTTAAGACACTCCGCTCTTTGCTTTCCATTTGAATTGATACAGACAATACGTGTTGAGCTTTTTGTCTTTCCAGAGGGAATATTTACACATAAAATTAGTATAAACGAGTAAGTTATTATGTTAGCTTGAATCACATGCTATAATTAAAAAAAAATTAAATAAACACAAGAGGTGCGAAGCTGAATCCTGAAATTTGATAGAGACTTAGGATTTATAGGTCTAAAGTAACCTATATGATAAATTTTTCAGATCTAAGCCGAAGAGCATCAGTTAAAGTGGACGGCCCTAAAACAGTAGCGTTCGACAATAATGCTAGTAATTCCGGGGAAGCGCTCGGCAATGGAGGTATTAGTAAACCGAAAAGCCGCAGCGGATCCATTATTGGTGCTATTAGTCCTATTATGGGTACAGGTGAGCTATATATTAAAATTATCATTTAATATAAAAAAAATCTCAGTATATTTAGTTTAATAAAGGTTTCTCGTAAATAGGTAAAATAAATGATTTAAAGTATGTGAGTATGTTAATACAACTTGATATATACTTTACCAGGATTGATTCTATATTATGACGTTTATATGCCGAATAACGGTTTATTTAAGAATATATTATACAGTTTATTGTTTTAATTACATAAATCTAATATGTATATATAAATAGCATATAAAGTTAATATATATATATATATATATATATATATATATATATATATATATATATATATATATATATATATATATATATATATATATATATATATATATATATATAAATATATATATGTATATTATTTATATTATATCTGCAGAATGTGAGCCAGAATCTTCGCAAGGGCGAGAAGCTCAACCTTTCTATCGTCGAATGCTAAGTACCATGTCTATGGAGTCACTAAGTTAGTTTAATTTCCAAAGGCATGGATGCACAGTGTTCGTCTTTTATTATATCTATACATTCCCTTGCATTTTGACTAACACATGAAATATTCCTTATTCTTTATCGTTAGTCATCTTGTTAATAACCCAATTGTACTATAGTTGGGATGTCCCTGACTGTATATTATAGTTTAAATATTGAACTGTCTTAGAGAAAATGCATATTAAATATATCGAATTATATATGATATTGTATGATTACAAAAAGGCATGATATCCTATCCTCTACATGAGTGAGAATAGTGTTACTTTTAAAATATAAATAAGTAGGTGAATTTCTCTCGCAAGATATGATAATGGGCTAAGCATAAAAAATATTTGGATTTAAATTTGATATACGAAAATATTTATATATTTTTCAGGTGCATAGTAGTAAAGATCTGTAGTGACAACATTGTTATGTAGTTTTTATTAAAAAAAAATTGTGGGTTGATATACTGGGATCAACTTTAGTCTATTTTGGGCTGGGCACGGCCTATTTGCCCTCACATACCTACATAGTCATCCTTGCCTGTTAGAATAATGCAATAAGGCAAGACAAAACATATCATTATATGTTTTGAGAGATATTTATTCATAGATTGAAATTACAATCTATATATCGCTGACTTTAAATATAATTGCATATTTAAGCATTTTTTAGAAATGTTGCTCTAGAAAAAAATATATATGTATATACTTATATATTTGTTATAATATTTCAGCAACACCGGGCGGCGTGCCGACTCGCTCTCGGCCGTCCAGCAAGATGACCAAGTACGTGGAGTGTTGGGGCGCCGACAAGCCGTTCGCTAACATCACGGATTCTACCTTAGCCAAGAACATTGGCATTTCTGTAAGTTGTTTTTGTATTTACTCTATCGTATTAATAGTAATAATTTTCTCATATCTATATGTATATTAATTTTGTAAAGTTAAGATATTTGCTTGGTTGAACGAGCACATCTCGAGGACTACTGGTTTAAATTGAGGAGTTAATTTTGTGCTGCATAGTCCATTTATCGAGAAAAGCTATAGGCTATATCTGGCTATATATAGCATTATATTAATCATTTCGAACATGCGGGTGTAGTGGGTTACCGCTACACCTACAATCAGAATTACCTCGAGCCGTTGGAATGTGTCATGTGTCATAAATATTTTTTTTATTTCCATTTGTTGATGCGGTCGAAGCTACAGGTAAAACATAAAGAAGGATACACCTTGCATCCAAAAATTTACTTAGCAGTTCTAGACTTTAAAATATTATTTTCAAGTTCAAGTCATAGTATGATTTCAATTATTTTCTTTGTAGTATTTAATTAAGCATAATGTATTATTTCAGAGCTTAGCCATGATTGAGCAACACTTACTCCCGCAAAGAACGTGCTGTGATTGCAGGTAAGTGTAATTGCTTTACTTAAGCCTTGGTTGGCAAAATGCCGCGTTAAGTTCCGCCACTTAGTACGCAATGTCTCAAAAATTGGACGAAAAGTGACTTTAACGAATGTAATGAATATTAAGTTAAATAAGTAAAATAAAATATTTTTTAAAATTACTGAATGTAGTTGAATAAGTGAAGTGAAATATAAAACGCCGAATTGAAATTTAAATTTGAAGTACGTATTTGTTGTTTTAAAACGGTGAATTTGAAGTTCAAAACCTACATTTTAATTGCTTACATCAGCATTATATAATTTCAGTAACAACTCAGAAGGCCTGATGCCATTAACGCTAGGCTTCCAAAACCGAAGCCAGGAGAGACAATACAGAAACCAATCGGATGGACAGTTCAAGTACTACGTGGCGTGCTCCACCGCCTTGTTCCTGTTACTCGCTTTCATACAAATATTGACTGTCCCTAAGTAAGTATGGAATTAATTAATAATAATCTTACACGTGAGGCCGTTTTGGCAGAGCGTCTGATTATTAACGACGGCTGTAGATTCAATTTTTATTTGGGGGAATGAAGTACTATCATTTCTCAGCTTTGGTAAAAAGATAATCGTGGCGTTGGAAAAGTAGAGAAAAGAGTGTCTTAACACTATGTTCTTTAAACTCTCTGCTTACTTTGCTATATGTGAGAAGTAGCGTGAACCTATAATAATAAAATTGAATAAAAATATTTATGCTACTGTCCATGTGGTTTCCCTTATGAGTTTGACAAAATCAATTTAGAAAAACACATTGTTTCTTATAGTGGCTAGAAAGCGCAAAAAATATATGATTATTGTACAATTATTGAATGAATTAATGAATTATTGACAACCTAAATTTCCTATTGCTACCCTTCATGATTTTAGATTTTTTAAAACATTCTTTATTTTAATTTTTTTGTTTGAATATCAAAATTGCATATTCATTGGCGAAACTCAACGCCGCACTTTGTCTTCAGCGGAACAGGGAAATGAAACTTATTCATAATTACCTACCGAGCACAACTTAGAATCTACAACCCACAAACTATGAAATAATATTAAAAAAAATATAAGTCCCACATTGGGCATCAAATAATTAACTATTTAAACGATTTAAATAGAGGATTCGGTGACGAGTGAGTGACAATTTCAGAGGCATCGTCCTGTACGCGTCGTTCGGGCCGACGCTGGTGACGCTGCTGGTGTTCCTGTACCTGTCGTGGGCGGACGGGGCCGGCCTGGCGCTGACGGACGCGCCCGGCGCCCTGTACGCCGACGACTGCTCCAGGCCCGGTCAGGTGCGTGTGAACTTGTATTCCTAAGGCTCGTTGAAAGTTATCAGTATAGATGCTTCTGACAAAAGACCGTGCAACAAAATCTGAAGCAAAGTTACAAAACTCGAAGGTGGTGGTCCGAGAAAGCCAAGGAAATTCAAGGCCTCGCTGACTGTAGTCAAACAGGAAAGTTTTTCTAGAGCATTCAAGCTGTATTTGGTCATAAACTTAGGAAATCTTCGCCAATTTACTCTCGAGATAAACGATGCAAGCTTTCAGATCACAATGACATACTGGCACAATGGGCAGAACACTTCAATGAAGTCCTGAATCCTAATGCATTAGTACTAATCTGGAATATGTAGATTCAGTCTTGAGTTTGCCGGTTTGCGAGGACTTAGATTACCCACTTACCTTTTTCGAACATAGCACTGCGCTAGAGAGACTCAAAAACGGCAAAGCTATTGGCACAGATAGTCTTCACGCTGAGATCTAAAAGTACGGAGGGTCTAACATTAAGAGCAGATTATATCACCTCATTCTGTGTGTTTGGGTCATACAAGACTGGAGAGATGCCACAATTTGCAAGCTGTACAAGGGATAGGGCGATGGGTCCGACTGCAATTCCTACCGTGGAATCTCTCTTTTATCAGCTGCCGGCAAGGTGATGCACATTTTAAATTCACGACTTGGCAAGCTATCAGAGAGTTTACGTCCGGGATCACAATGTGGGTTTCGCCCCAACAGAGGTACAGTGGATGCCATCTTCGTTGTAAAGCAAGTGCAGGAAAAGTGCCTAGAGCAGAATAGTTCTCTCTACAAGTGCTTTGTAGACTTAGAAAAGGCCTTTGACCGCGTACCTCGGGAAGCCCTTTTGGTTATCCTGCGTAAATCCGGGTGTTTTAAGAAATTCGCAAGCCTGATACGGCAGTTCCATGATAACATGAGAGCCCAGGTTATACATGATCGTGCTTTTTCAAGCCCATTTTCGGTAACCAGAGGTGTTAAACAGGGCTGTGTGCTAGACCCTACACTATTTGCGCTTGATTCTGCTGCGTTAATGGATAATACTCTAAGAAAATGCAGCACAGGAATGTTTTCGACCTTCCACGGTTCAGAGCTGAAGTCCCGAACCACTCATCTACATATTGTGATGTGCTTTATGCTGATGATGGCGGATAGCCTGCCTAGATGGAAGCCTTGCAGAATTACATGGATGCCCTGCAGGAGTCTTGTCACAAATTTGGCCTGGTAATTAGCGTTGCTAAGACTCAGTTGTTAAAACAGCCACCACGAGGTTGTGATTTTTTTTAACGGAGTGAATTCCTCGTGGACGGACGGGCGGAGGGACGTGTCGGACTCTTATCGTCTAAAACCACCCCGGTGTTTCCTCATACTTGCACGCATGGCTGCGGGAATCCAAATTCTTCCGTAGCCCCACTAGTGCTGGCCCGGTCCATCTGGGCCTCGTCTCCTGCAAGGGGTAGTGCGGTGTTCAACTACCCCGTGCATCGCCTCAAAGACGTGCGCCGACACACGCGCCCGCCTCCACCTAGGGTCCATCGAATAGAGGGCGAAGACTTCCCCGAGTCCCTCGCCCCTGGACCCAATTCATGGGGGCCGGAAAGGGCATTGTCCGCCTTCTCCTGCGCCCGGTGCGCCTTCTGCGGCCGAGGAAGGGTGTCAGGATCTCTCTCTACCGTTCCGCAGCTTCTTTGTGCTACAACACGTTCTCGCAAAAGGAAACCACCGCGTCCCACGACTCTGCGCTACCGACCATCCTTCGCACTGCGGCAAAGTGTTGAGTTACAGCCTTAATAGTAGGTTCCCTCTGCCTACCCTGCCCAATACGAGCCACGACGACCTCGAGTTTAATTTAAAAAAACTAATTTTCTTTGCATTTAAATTAAAGTATTATACATATATATTATAAAATTAAAGTCGAATATTTATACTGAATGTATTTGCTTTGGCGGTGAACAATAAAGTATAAAGGATTTTGCTAGATTTACTTTTTTTATTATATATATAAGTTTAACCATACATTTAATTGCTTAATGCCCCTTAAAATAAATATTTAATTATATAATCGTATTTTTGTGTTTCCAGGTCGTAGCCAACAATTGTTATATAAGGCTAACTATGTTCGTCATATCCGTCGTTTTGATAAGCTCGTGTGCTGTCATAAATCTGGTAAGAGTTTTGAATTACAGCTTATACAAATTTTAAAAATACACTTTTTTCTATATTGAATGCAAAATCTTTACTTTAACGAACAAAAAAAAAAGAAATGAATTAACTTTGTTTAAACCTATAAATTATAATCAGTAATAAATTTACTGTAGATAATGATGACGTTGGGTATCTCCACTCTGACAATATCTAGTGCTGTGTTAAGTTACGCCACTCAAACAGGAATTTGTTAGACGAAATGCGGAAACGGATCTCCCTCATCTTCTCATTATATATAAATATAACATCAATATAATAGCTCTATCATAAAGAAGCTGTAGCCCGCAATTTCATGGAATTTCGGAAACCTCTCTTATTACTCCTCAGGGCCCCTCTACTTATATGGATTTTTTTCATGCCATTAAATATTTTAAATAATTATTTTTTGTCTGTCAGTTTGTAAATGAAGAGTTGTATATATATATATATAATTATATTATATTACAGTTTCAAGCTTACATCATACAGGAGGTACCAGAAAATTTACCCGAAAATAGCACTTGGTACGTTAACTACACGGAAACAATACATTTGGATGTTGACGCAGCGCCTGTAAGTTCAAAGACATTTTTTTGACCGTCATTTATTTCATTTATTTTTCATAATCTGGTACTTTGGCATTTAAATATGGCGTTTTAAAAATTCTTTTTTGCTAATCTTCCTTTATCTTTTATTTTCTTACACTTTAATTTATATAAAATCCTGAGTGGACATTAAAAAAGTACTTTTAGATTCAAAATATAATAACAATTATTTAGCACAGTGATGCGACACAGCGACACTACCAAGTATGTAACACAGCCGCGATATCCATCAATTGACATTGTAATGGTGGTTCTTGCACCGTGTTATCATTGTGTGTGTCCACGCTTGGCAAGGCTCGGCAAGCGTCCACAAACACAAGCGTGTACACGGGACGTTTGGCTTGTGAAAACTTGCAAAAGCTTGTTGCCAACTCGGATTGTTATCGGTCTTTGAATACAAATCATTGGAATATTGCTTGCTTGGACCACACTAGCGCTCTCGCAAGCGCATTACGGCATTCAAACGTTTGTGGAGACTTGTCGAGCCTCGCTAAGCGTGTAATAGCACCAATACAATGAAAAAATATCATCTGGTTCAAGAGAATGCTACTAGATATTTTCTATAAATTTTTATACGTTTCATAAAAATATATTTCATTCCTTACTGCCCCTTCCTTATCCCCAGAGCTACCTGTACAGCTCGGTGCTGACTCTGGCGTCTATATCGGTGTTCCTGCGCCTGGGATTTGTACTGAAGCTAGTCCTGATGGCGCTGACCCTGAGCGGCCACATCGCCTTGTTCGCTTCCGCCGAGCTGTTTTTCCAGTATCAGAATAAAAATTTGGATAATGAGTAAGTGATGTACGATTATTATATCAGATTTTAATATGGTTGTGAAGTTTTTCAAGTATTTTAAGAATATGTTTGTAAATACGTGGTGGGATTCGAAGTCAAACCTCCTTACTTAAAACATGAATGTAATCAAATAAAAGATAGCAGTTGTAAAATTATCAATTATGCTACAATTTAAAATTTTTGCCTAATTTTTTTGCCGTAAAATTTTTTTTGGTTCGGAATTGATTTTAAATAATTTGTATACAATATTTTTTAGCTTCATAACATTTATATAATTATATTAATATTAAATTTCTTATTTTCCGTGTGCGTGTCGAGTGGCGGAACTCAACGCGGCGCTTTGTCTGATTACCAGAACGAGGAAAATGAAAATAATTCATTCTCGACTCATGGGAATTGAACTCACAATCATTGCGGCTTGCATACCGACACTGTGCCGAAGTGTCCAAAAATTAGGTTTTCTATGTGTATCCTGCTATATGCACGCCTACACTCAACGTGTCTCGAAAGAAGGGGAAGTATTCAATAAGAAAGTCCCTGTCAGGTTCTCAATGCTGCCGTACGCCGCGAAGGCGGGCCTGGCGCTGGTGTTCCTGGCGGCGCTGCTGCACGTCCTGGACAGGCAGATCGAGTTCACGTCGCGGACGGACTTCCTGTGGAAGGACAAGCTGAAGTTTGAGCAGGAGGAGGTGGAGACCATGAGGGGGATCAATAAGGTGTGTGTCGGTCACTGTCTTATAAATTACTGGACAATTTAGTTGAATCTGATTGTAAACGCGACGGTTGTGAGTTCGATTCCCGTGAGGGAAATGTGTTTCATTGCCTCGTTCTCGTTAGAACACACCACTCAACACGCATGTGTCGGACATTGCGCGCTGCGGGGAGGAGAGTCTCAACTTGAGTTCCCTGTGCTTTTCTGCTGTTTGCGGCATTATAGGCGGCGAGAAGTATTCTTATGCTAACTTGTATTGTTTAAGGTAGCATACAAAATATTTAAACAATGCTGAAATTTTTTTTTTATTATAAATATGTATAAATAAATTAAGTTAAGTTAGCTTCACGCTGTAACCCGCACCTGGCAGGGTAGGCAGAGGGAACCGTAGGGACCTTTGGAACCTAGTGTTAAGAGATTCCGTTTCCCGTTTTCTGCCTTTCAAAGCATTTGCGTGTTGAGTGGTGGAACTCAACGCCGCGCTTTACCTTGTTACCAGAGCGAAGAAATGAAAATCACTAATTCTCCCCCCTCATGGTAATCGAACCCACAAACCATCGCGTTTACAGGCAGACGCTGTCCGTCTGCGCCACGACGGTCCTAAATTAAAACACACAAATAAAGTATTTACTTTATTTATTGAGTAAAATAATTATTTATCCCGTAATATAATAAAACTATTCTTATTTTTTCTTTTATGTACGGAAATTCACTTTTATTTACAGTTCATCCTTTTTTGTTCGTAAAAGTCAATACCTCACTATATTTAACTCAAAAACGTCATTTTACATTAGAATAAACGGATACGGTATGACCTAAAGATTATTAGACTCAATGATTATATACATTCAGAAACCTCACCAGTCCACATCTACTTATACATATACCAGAATGATAGTCCTATCCCGTAGCGGGATTATTCATATTTTTTATATGTCTAAAAGTATTTTAACTTCTTTACGAAGTAATATCTTACTATAAAAGTATGTAACATATATTAATTTGATACTTTTACTTGACCACGGACAACTTGCAAAGTGCTGGAACCGTCGTCGCGTCGGGTTTCCAAAACAAATCAAATTCAACACACGCGATAAATCTCTTTAAATCGATTCTTTAAATTTTTTTCTCACTCCAGATCCTGCTCGAGAACATCCTGCCCGCGCACGTCGCTCAGCACTTCTTGACTTCCGTTGCTTCCAAGGTAAGGCGCAAGTTGCGGGACTGTTGCCGTCTCCCTCTTGTTAATACTAACCGAACGAGACGCTATTACTTGAGCTATAGCAGTTAAATAATTATGAGGTAACCAAAATAATAAAAAAAATTTTTGTTTTAATTTTGGTCATCAAAACGTAGGATAGTGTTTGAGTGTGAACACGATTGTTGTGGGTTCTATTCCCACTCGAAGAAACGAATTACGAATTTGTTTCTTCACTTGAGTGAGACGAAGCTTGCGGTTGCGCTAACGTTGAGTGAGACATAGGTTGCGGTGTTAATCTCCGCCAATCAACACGCCATATCTCAAAAGTTGGAATGAAAGTGTGTAACGAAGTGTTTTGATTTGACACTTGGTGCCCTTTGCGGGAAACAGCGTAAAGCAAAAAATACTACTATTAATAAATTTTACACGGTTTATATATATGTATATATATATATATATATATATATATATATATATATATATATATATATATATATATATATATATATATATATATATATATATATATATATATTATATTTCCTTATATATCCTTATATATATATATATATATTTTATTTCCTTCTCGGCAAATATCTCGTCATCATTGGTATATAGTTAGCAATACAATTATATACCCAATAAATAGTAAATTTATATTAAAATTATGAAATCATTTTACTAATCCTGTAACAAAAGTTATTACTCCGATAGCTCCAGTTAAAGGTCAAGGACTATAATCGACTAAATGATACGGGTGATTATGGTTAGACATTAATTTACTTCTCTAGAATAAAGAGTTCTTAAAATAGAAATAACATAGGATTGAATTACTGCTACAGCGGATTCTAAAATTAGTAATAAAATTTGAATAATAACTAATATAATTACTAAATAATAAGATATATTAATTCCGGTGCTACTTAATAAAGTTAATAATAAATGTCCTGCAATTATATTAGCGGTTAAACGAACTGCTAAAGTTATAGGACGAATAATATTACTAATAGTTTCAATTAATACTATAAATGGTATTAAAATTGCGGGAGTTCCTTGGGGGATTATATGGATAAATATATGTTGTGAATTATTTAGTCAACCATAAATTATAAATCTTAATCATATTGTTAGGGACAATGAAAGGGATATATTAAGGTGGCTAGTTCTTGTAAAAATATACGGGAATAAGCCTAAAAAATTGTTGAATAGGATAAAAAAAATAATGAGATAAAAATAAAGGTAGATCCGTTTATACTATTAGGTCCTAATAATGTTTTAAATTCATTATGAAGTTTATTGGAAATGAAATTTCATAATATATAATGGCGATTTGGGATAAATCAGAAAGATAAAGGGATAAATATCAAACCTAAAAATGTTCTTATTCAATTAAAAGGAAAGTAAAATAAATTTGTTGAAGGATATATATATATATATATATATATATATATATATATATATATATATATATATATATATATATATATATATATATATATATATGCATATATATGTATTTTATTACTCATATTCCAGGAAGAATTATACCACGAAAGATATTCGAGTATCGCAGTTATGTTCGCTTCGATACCAAATTACAAGGAGTTTTATGATGAAACCGACGTGAATAAACAAGGCTTAGAGTGTTTGAGGCTACTCAATGAAATCATTTGCGATTTTGATAAGGTAACATATACTTTTATCTATTTATGGTTTTAGGGTTCCGTACCTCAAAATATCCTAACAAGTAACGGGTAATACGATATATAAAGGTAATAAGTCCTCATATAGTCATTGTGTTGATCAAAATTCAAAGAATGCTGAAATTAATATCAAACTCAGAAGTCTGTACTCCTTTGGAATCTAAGCTAACACCGTCTGAGGATATTACAGTAGTGTTCTATTTTCATATCGTATACTTTGACAATCGCAGACCTAGAACTATGAAAGAACGAAAATTAATAGCCTTAGATCACAGATACCCTCTACAAACTTATATTTACCGCTGATTTCATACATAATCGTTGTATACGTCTACAAATTATAGTTTGTCAACTATTATGTGTTCTTCCTGTTGACTTGTACGGAACCCTCGGCATACGAGTCCGACTCACACTTGAGAGAAATTCATTTTAAATTTCCCACTATTATGGAGCAGTAGTTATATAAGCATAATAATGGATGTTTTTTTTTTACTTTTCAGTTGCTGTTGAAACCAAAATTTAGTTGTATAGAGAAAATTAAGACCATCGGCAGCACCTACATGATCGCGTCCGGACTCCGGCCCGGGAAGGAGGAGCCCAGCGGGGTGAGTCACTGTTGTAATTTTACAGCTTGAACATAGACTGGTAAGTTAATTGCCATCTTCATAATTCAAATTTTTGGAGTACGGCTAACTGTTGTACATTATAATATATACACATATATGAAACACAAGTAAGAAAAAATATTGACAAAATGCGTATACGATTTTTATCTCTATACATATCTTCACGCTTCATCTCTAGCGGGATATTCAGAGAGAACAGTCCCTCCATTCCTCTTCCGCCTCGGCCACTCTCGTTAACCTCTTCATACATGTCCTCCGGAGGTCCTCATGCTTTTTACGTGACATTGCTCCAGTATCTTCAACACTGTGTTTTCACAATTTCAATAAAAATTGTTATTAAAAAAATATAATAGTAAAAAATTACTCGTTAAAAATGTCACTGAATCTGATTTCGGAATAAATAGAATAAAAAATATTCTAATATTTTCTCATCTTCTAGACTCGTCAATATTTGGGTGCTTATCAATCATTACCGTAATGTCGTATTACCAAATGAGGAAGTGACTTATTTCCTTTCCTCGATTTAGTAAGAAGACTTAGTACGGCGTTGAGTTCCACCACTCGATACGCATTGTCTCCAAAACTGGACAAAAAATGGAGTGTCTTAACACTAGGTTCTCTCTGTCTACTCTGCTATATGCGTGATATAGTTATATACGTGAAGCTATTTTATATAATTTATATTAAAATATCTCATTTTCATTTAAAATAATTAAGTTATACAAATTATTATTATGTATTTAAATTATTTTTTTTACTAGAACCTATCTACTAGCACTTATTAATCTAATATCTTAATATTTCCTTTCTAGGACGGCAACAGCAAGGAGGAGCACACCGTGGCCATTTTGGTGGAATTCGCGATCGCTCTGATGACGATACTAGATCAAATAAACAGAGAATCGTTTCAAAGATTCAAGCTCAGGATAGGTAAGTATCAATATTATTAAAAAAAATAATAAATCGTCATGTTTCGTCTTTTTTTTATGTTCAACTATAATATATATGATAATTGTAATATTTATATTTAAAAGAGCAACTGTTGAGTTTCTTGCCGGCTTTTCTCAACAGTACTGTCTTCCGAACCGGTACAGAGAATTGAATATAGACTATTTTGACTTACTTGACGGACTTAAATTGAATATAGACTATTTTGACTTACTTGACCGGACTTAAATTGAATATAGACTATTTTGACTTACTTGACCGGACTTAAATTGAATATAGACTATTTTGACTTACTTGACCGGACTTAAATTGAATATAGACTATTTTGACTTACTTGACCGGACTTAAATTGAATATAGACTATTTTGACTTACTTGACCGGACTTAATTGAATATAGACTATTTGACTTACTTGACCGGACTTAAATTGAATATAGACTATTTTGACTTACTTGACCGGACTTAAATTGAATATAGACTATTTTGACTTACTTGACCGGACTTAATTGAATATAGACTATTTTGACTTACTTGACCGGACTTAAATTGAATATAGACTATTTTGACTTACTTGACCGGACTTAATTGAATATATACTATTTTGAATTTAAATTTGAAAAAAGCAATATGGCTTCTGTTATTTTAAATGGTGTGTATATAGGTGTGGAAGGAAAATGGAAAACAAAATGCTTTAATAAAAATACTAAAGTATTTATTTAATGATTCCATATTAGGCATTCAAGAAACATATTATTAATAAAACAAAAAAAATACTGCCAACCTTTTCTTTCCTATTATTTATCACTATTTCTAGAAAATATATAAAATTGAAACATCCCAAGGTCTGAGCCACGGCCCAGTAATAGCTGGCGTGGTGGGGGCGCAGAAGCCCCAGTACGACATATGGGGCAACACCGTCAACGTGGCGTCCCGCATGGACTCCACCGGGCTGATGGGGAGGATACACGTCACGGAGGATACTGCTAAGTGAGCTATTTTATTTTATATCACTATGTTTGACCTACGCAGGATATAGAGACGAGCTGTTAAGGACCCTGAGCGGTGAAGTGGAATAATATTTAATTTTGTCCCATGAATGGGAATCGAATTCACAACCATTGTGATGAAAATGAAATTGCCTGTCAATATTTTAAAGCAATATATAATAACTACTAAAGCAATATAATTTCTACCACTGACATTACTTTAAAAAAAACTATTTAAAAATTTATTTATTAATAAAGCAAAAAATAATAGTACCAAATAAAATATTATTTATAAAAACACATCCTTAATGAAAGCAATATACACGTATATATTAGTTATTACAATGAACATTATTATTTTATCATCATTAAAACCTAAATAATAATGATCATTAATTATTATAAATCTACCGATTTTCAGAGTGTTAATGAATGCCGGTTATACTTGCGAGTGTCGCGGGCCGACATATGTGAAAGGAAAGGGAACTTTAGTCACATATTTTGTTAAAACCCCTAATGTGGGTGGTTCATAATGTAATGGAAATAATAATTATTATTTATAATGATAATTATACATATAATTAATAATAACTTTCTGGAATTATTGATCTTTACAATTGTCATTGAATTTAAAAGCTATTTTGTGAAAAGAGTTGTGTTATTTATTTAATTTGTTATATTTATTTTAGTTTAAATATTTTAAGTAATAATCGGTGGTGGGTAATTATGTAAATTTATTTCTTAATACTTTACTTATAACAAATTAAAAGACTTATTCCGAAAGTTGTTTTAAGAATTATTTAGTTTTAATTACTTTTTAGGGAGATATGGATTATTTAAATCAAATTTTTGTTTAAATTAGAATAATTATATTTATTTTCATAATATTGCATATAAAATATATTTTTGTATTATTTCTGTATAGGTATATTTTAAATTGTATTATACTTAAACCTTGAATTAACAACAAATATTTTTTCTTAACTTTGCCTTTAAAACTATGGCCTAGATTTTTATGACATATATATAAATTATAACAAATTATATGTATAACTTAATGTGTTGGACAATATTGTATCTATACATATATGATAACATATATTTTTTAAACATTAGATGTAATACTCTAATTAGCCAAATATATTAATGTTTCATCATAGTAATTTATATTATAATAACGATAGTAAATAAAATGTCACGCTGTCTGTACACGATGATTGTAGGTTTGGTTTCAGCTCCAGGCACATTACTTTCATTTTCCCATTCTTGAGACAAATCTAGGCGTTGAGTTCCGCCACTCAGTACGTAGGGGAGGTTTTGACATCCTTTATATTGAGCGGCTTCTGGTGGAGAGTATAGAACGGAGTGTATTGACATTAGGCTTTATCTGCATTGTAATATAGCGAAAAAAATATTTAATAGTTTTAATAATACGTACACTTACTATCATTGTACTTTCTATATCAAACTTCTCTGATATATGTATATATGAATATTTATTATATTCATCTCAATATAGTTAGTTAATTTCCAAAGAAACACATAAGTGTATAGTTTATTGAAAAAATATTATTAATAATAGTTATAGTGAAATTCGTATTTACGTTATTATTATAAATGTCATTTAGTAGTTATAAATAATGTTACGGATAAATTACTAAAATATCCAAATTAATAAATAAATATATACAAATACTCAGCAATAGAGAAAATTTAATGGTATGACAAATCATCAGTTTCATATTTGATAAAATAAATATTAACTTAAGTACTGAAAATACTCAATAAAACTTTTATTTTGTTATATTTTCTTAAATAAATTACTTTTTTTTATTTATTTAGTAAGTAATTATAACTTTATATGGGCCTATTTTATTTTTAAATCCATAATCATCTATAAAATCATTTTAGCAATAATTTTCACTATAATTATTAAAACTTTCAATAAAAGAATAATATTACACATCAGCTATAAACAAAACTCTTACTTTCTAAATGACAAATTTGATTACGGGTTTGGGGTTTATATTTTAGTTTAAATTAAAATGAGTAAAATATATTATATTCAATAAATATATTTCTGTATTGAATAGATTATTTGTAGTATTATTATACTTAAAATAACTTTACTTACTGAATAATATACTCAATTCTAAAACTTTTATGTTAAATTCTCTTATTGTTGTAAATATTTTTATTAGAAGACGATATAAAGACGAAGGTGTTCGTGGATTCGATATTATATATTAAAAAGAACATATAATGGAATGTCTTGACACTAAGTTCTCTCTGTTAAAAAGAAAAAAATTATAAATTAGATAATATTTTGACTAATATTATTAAATTGCATTTAACACTAGTAATAAACGTGTATGAAACAAATGTATAATAGATGATTATATTTTTTATCTTTAAGAATAATTTATTATTTTAGTGTAGCTTATTAATAGTAATGTTAAGTTTACATACTATATAATCACTTACACTAATTAATAAATTATTCTAAATTATGTACATGGTATATTTTTTGTGTATATAGTGTTTTTTTGAATTGTAAAATGATTTGTCAAGTAAAGAATTAATATATATATATATATTAATATTATAAAATATAATTAAGATATATAATATTATATATGATCTATTATATATTTATATATATATATTCTATATATATATATAGAGAATATATATATTATATTATATATAAATTTATAAAATTTGTTATTGTAGACCTATTAAATTAGTATAAATGTTAATTTAAATTTAATTAATGAATTATAATAATATAAGTTATTTTTCATTATAATTTTAATATATTGCTCACTAATAATGTTAATGTAAATATAATAAAGAAAATAATAATTAAATAGTTTACTTTGATGTTAACATTATGTATATATAAAGTTTTAATAAAATATCTTATCAAATATACTTATACATAACGTTTCATTTCCTACTAAAATTTAAGAGGCATTTTTTTCATTTCGAGAATTTGCTAAGCTTTTTTAATGTTTGAAATAATAAATGTATAATTTAAACAGAGGCACTGAGTCTGCCTGTAAGCGCGATGGTTTGTGGGTTCAATTTCCATAAGGGGAGAATGAATTAATTTCATTTCTTTGCTCTGGCAACAAGGTAGCGCGGCGTTGAGTTACGCCACTCAATAAGCAATGCCTCGAGTGGCGAAAAGTGGGGAACGGAGTTTCTTCCTACGGTTCCCTCTGCCTATGGCAGGGTGCCATGTGCGGGATACAGCTAGATATAACAGATAAGCTATTATTATAATTATTATAAATATACTTTTGCCTTTAAAGTTACAACGTATTGGTAATATTATGTCTAGTTGCCAGCCGTAACTGCGTTAGTTTAACACTTGAAATATTTATTCGGTTTTTTTTTCTCTTATCATAAAAAATTACTTCGATTTATTTTATATATATCAGTACTAAAGGCTAACTAAGATTTTTTAGCGTAATTCTATATAGCCTATGTCTTTCCTGATGAATATAGCCTAATATAGCGTATGCTTATTCTAGTACAGCTTTCCTTCTGAATTTGGACATCATACATAATAAAATCTATATTAATTAATACGTGAAGCAAAAAATCTGGACCCCTTTTTCCGAAAACTGTGCGGACGGAGGAGTATGAAGTTTGGCACACTTATAGTTTATGTGTAGGAGAAGTGCACAACGCTAATATTGTTCAATAATAATGCTTATGAAGTACAATAAATCAATAAATAAAACATTACACACACTATCATATGTTTGACATTATGCACTTTTGTATAAAGTGACATACACGTTGCTATGGCAATGCGTGTTTCACGCGTCAACGGGTCCTCTAGTATTATTAATTTACTAAAAAACAATCTTTAATTTCAATATATTAGTATGGATAGTATTATTATTTTTTAAAATTTTAATTTTTATCGAAAGTAATTTCGGCGGAATACATTCTGTATCTAACATTCTACTGATTTTTAAATACCTTTTTGTTAAAATTCGGAGTAAAATATATGTTACATTATATGATATATGTTACATTAAAAATTAAATTAATAAATCGTTAAGTAAATATATAATATTATATATCTTAATACATCTTCACATCACATTAACTTATAGCAGTCCACTGCTGGACGGCTGCTGGGCTCCCACAGGGTACGCCATAAGACACGATCTCTCATTTTCCGCCATCCAGTCACTACCAGCTGCCTTCTTCATGACATCGGTCCATCAGGCCGGAGGACGTCCAACGGCAAGCATATTGCCGAGGCCACAATCCATCATTATTACTAAATTATTAAATCATTGGCTATTAGACATCGAACTTATAGTTACATTCATATAATCTAGATTACAATTAAAAAGATCCCACAGTATGAGATCAAGTTGATATTTTCGGCACAGACATGACGTAGATATAATAAAAACAACAATCGGTAGTTATGGGTTTCCCAAACGGATTAATGTTACTAGTACTGAGTGGTTCTTGGTGTTGTTAGACAAATTTACTTATTGAGTTTCTCTACATAATTAAATAATGCTTCTCTCCAAGAAAAGGATATAATAAAGTGGATTTTTTGCTTCATCCAAAAATATATTAAAATTTAAAAAATTATTTATTCATATGAATCAACATATAAAGGCAGATCGTATCATAAATAATGAATGTAAAAAATAAAAACATCTAATTATACCTTATTAAAAATCGGTCAAAATATTAATTTCATACAAAATTTCACGCTACCATTTTGGACGTGCATCTCATTCGGCGGTCGGCGACGAAATGAATTTGAATTTTGGTATTTCCGACGAATACAAGGCGTTTAATTGATAATTGCATGTTCCGACCACCTACGCGATACATTGATTTATGTGGTACCACCGCCTGTATGGGGTTTCAAAATAACTTTAAAAACGTCTAGTAATAAAAATATTTCTATATATTTCTCTTAATGGCCTGATAGTGAGGGAAATAGTGTCTGAACACTACATTCTCTCTGCTTCCTCTGTTATTATAACATTATAACATATTAAAATATTATCCTTATTTTTTATATTTTACTTATTTTCTCGTATTTCCTAATGCAGATATTTGTATTGTATTTACCCAAATACATGCTTAGCTATTAAGAAATGCAAACACGAAACTAATAAATAATAATTAATTATGTATTTATTTTGTATATCTTTTTAGTAGAACGTCCGCTTTACAAATAAAAAAAGTGCAGATTTGTGTTCCATCAATCAATGTACAAACAAACATTTCCGCTTTATTATATTAGTATAGATATTATTATAGTTTTTTGTAGACTTTACGCTTTTGCCGCAAGAAGTACGGTAGGCACTAGTTACGTAGAACCTTTTGTTGATACACTGTCCTCTACATTCCTTTGACTTTTAATTACTTACATAGTATTTTATCTTCTCTATAGATAGCACTTTTAGTAAATTTTAACATTAAATTTACCTAAAGCTTCCGAGAAAATGGTAAATTAAATTTCGTCTATCGTTTTAGACTATCTAGTCGTAGTACAAACACATACATACAGTTATTAAAAAAATGTAATCAATAGAAGGCTGTCTTTACAATATAAATATTGGAATAGAAAAAACAAGTTTACTAAGAATTCTATTGAAAACTGTGGAAAACTTAGTAAAATTACATAACAATAATTAGATAATTATTGAAGGTGGAAATGTAAAAAAAAATAATGATAAATATATAGATATATCATTTTTCCATATTTAGCTTCACGCTGTACACTGCGTACCAAATAGAAAACAGAGACAATTTACTGTCAAAACATCAAATACATAGTGACGGTACTCAACGCCGCGCTTTGTTTGGTTAGAGCGGAGAAATAATTCACTCCTACAAAATTTAATAGTTGAAATTCTTAATATGAAATGCGGCCCCAAAGATGAAACTTCCTTACCGCATATTGTTTATCTATACAATATCTTACAAACTGACCTCTATACAATATTCATACGCGTAATTGAAATGCATCCTTAAACGACGCGTTTATTAAATTACTTGCATACATACATACAAATTTTTCATACATACAACGTTTTATTAATTTTAATAGTGTAATAGTCATACAATTCTTTACATATAATATATTTTTATTTTAATCGATGATTTTGATTAACTGTCGAAAATTTAAATTTCATTGTTATCAAAAATCGTTAATTTATTCATTTATCATATTTATTATTATACAAAATGCTAGGATATGCTTATATAAGACACTAGTTTCAACCGTTTAAAAAAAAAGAGGATGCCACTTTGACCTGTATGTATGTATGTGATATTATTGGAATTGGATGACATTTCATATCGAGCTAATTATTTTTAATTTAAATCTGATTTTTTTGCCCAAACTATTTGTGAGAAGCCAGTTTTAATAACATAAATAACCTTCGTAAACTCGACTAGCACGCTTAAAGTTCCATAACTTAAATGAAGAGGAACGTAAGAAAGCTTTAGTAAAGCTTAAGTTGTTAAGAAATCACTGTATTTAAAAAAGAAACGTTAAAATCTACCATTCTACGCACCATACGGAAATCAGATATATTCCCAGAATGATCCGCGGGACTATCGAACCACAAAAATATCTTGATTTCAATAGAGGAGCCGGTTATTAGCTTTCCACCACCTGGGACCAAACAGACTCAATAACTTTGAGTTTCAAACCCACCACACCAGAAGCCAAGCCACAGTAAAGTCAGCTCATTCTGTAACAACATAAATTGTGTCCCATGGACATGGACTTCTGCAAAGTGTTCGAAGATTAATCAGTCTAAAGAATTTCACTTAAAATAGTAAAAAACATATAATATTTAACTAGTGCATAGGACTCGATTAACCGGAGTAACACTATAATCGATTTTATGATTAACATACAGGTACGAATACTGTGGAAATCTAATCAAAATTCATACGTCTACATAATATACTGGATAGCTTATCCGGATAATCGCGAGTCCCTATAACGACAAAATCCGGCGTTAAGTTCCGCGCCTATCTACACTAGGTTGCCTCTGTCTATCCTGCTATATGCGGGATATAGCGTGAAACTGGAAAATATATCTAACTGAGAGCCAGTGCCTGTTTCCATTAAATTCTAAAACATGCACATCAATTGATCGTACCAAAATATCTAATAATACAGACGCAAACGTTCCAACGTTTTGAACTTGTCAAAATATAGATTAATTACAACACTAGTTAAGCTGGGAACGTTCGGATACATGTAATTACATATGTATCTACTATACTGTATAGCTGTTTTTATAAAGCTAAATAACGGTTGCTCGAATCAATTATAGCATAGATATGCGATCGTGACGCAATTAATAATTAATTTAGATCAAATTATATTATTGTGTTTTTGTTTGTGAGAAAATGTTTTGTTTTAAATTTTCTTTTGTAAGACGTGTGTTATATGTAAGAATAGTTGTTTCTAATAAAAGTGAAAGACAAGTGAATAAAGCTTTTCTTTTTTTTCAGCTTCTTTCTCACTTTATCGTTTTGTATTGAGCGGCAGAACTCAGCCTTCGTATTAGCAAAGACGAAATTCAATCTCCTACATCTAGAGGCATTGCGTGTTGGTTTGCAAATTCTATCGACACTTTGCGCGTTATCAATCTAAGTTGATTCTACGAGCTATGTTCTAAAAGCTTAAAACCACTTTACAAAGGTAAACTATACCATTTCACACATTTATATTTAAAAAAAATAAGGTTTAATATAAAAATTCGGTACAATGACTAAATAATTCTTTTTGATGAATCTCCGCATACATTAAAATAATAAAAGTCTAGATAAGATAAGATAAGATAATAATAAGATAAGATAAGATAGTCTAGTTAGTGCTTTCGCCCATTTTACCGACTTTACTTATTAACTTATTTCTTTATTGTCTTGTACTGTAAAACCTGGCTATTCTTGATAAGCCCATTTTTCGGTAACTACAGAGAAAACACATAAACAACATTACAAGAAACATTACTTATTATTCCCTAAAGTAGTCGAAGAAAATTTACTTTCAATCAGAAACATCACTATAGAGCTACTACGATAATCTACTTATATGTTTAATATATTTTATATGTTAATATATTTATATATTTGATGAGGCTGTTGTGGCGCAGCGGCATTGTGTCATAATGTAGTCACGATGGTTATGGGTTCTATTGATTCTCAATAGGGGAGAACGATCATTTTTTACTCACTCCAGCAACAAGTAAAACGCAGCGTTGAGTTTCGTCACTCAACACGTCATTGTCGTCACATCAATGTCACAGAATAAAGTGGAAAGTTTCCCT